>JANHMN010000790.1:0-15405 GCA_030674055.1 Rhabdomys pumilio
ATATTGTAATTGTCTTGCCGGTTTCATTTTAGATTCTTTTTTTTTTTATTTTAAACAGCAATTTGTGGGTCACAAGCTGTCATCAGATTAAAATGCATCACAGTTATCTAATAATACTGTTTGGGCTTTTCATTACAACGCAGATAAATATGGCTTTCTTGATTTATGCTCTCACAGACTTAGGTAATAAGAAAATAAGTGGTTAGGAGGGCAACGATCAAGAAGCCTTGAAGCCTTTTACTTGTTGAGTATCTGAGTTTATCTCTTGTAAAGAGAACCACGTTCCCAGGGCAGAGGCTGACTTTATTTTTAGAAAGAACAGTGACACCTGTACACATTAGCTGCCTGGCCAAAAAGCTAATTGCTCAATATCAGTCATACCCAGGTTGCCAGCAACTACTTTATGGCAGCACAAACGATGGTATCTTAGGATACTCCACAAATGGGGTAAATTAAATAATGAGATGGGCTGCAAGTGTTCTCAGCTGTGCTGGGAATTGTTGCCTGGGGCATAGCCATGTCTCTAATGGTGAGGCTGGAAATGACTTTCAACATGAGTGCCATCTCCAATTACTTGGTATGGCTGCCTGTGGCATGGTGACCCAGAGTCCTGACAGTCTCAGTGGGGGGGGGGGAACCCGCGATCTGTTTGTAATGTCTGTGGGAAGGGAATACAGTGCAATGCAGTTGTCATTCTTGGGTAAGGAAGGCCAAAGCTGCTTAGCTCAGCTCGATAGAGAAGCTGAATGCCGGATGACAGCTAATTGCCAAAGACCTGAAGAAATGAAGCATACTTATTGTCCATCCAGTTGTTTAAGGCACAAATAACAAGAAACAGTAGTGACAACTGACAACATAGTCTAGAAGTAAAAAAAAAAAACACACAGGCTCCCAGACCTAGTATTGTATACTACATAAGTTTCCAATATAACTAAGAACACCAACATCCCATCCCGTCAGCCAATTTCCTCCCTTTATGGAGCATTCTAAGATGTCATTGGTAATGTCCTCATAAAGTAGTGGCTGGAAACTTAAGGCAAAACTGATTCTAATAAAATAAGACACCGTGGTGTTAGTGGTGACAAATTCCTTTTCCTTAGCTGTCTTTACTCATTGCATCCTCTGAGATCCAAGGTAACAAAGACAAGACATTCCAGTTTAAAAGCCCACATCATGTACATCCAAGAGTCAACCAGAAGCCGTTATCAATGGGAAGACTGCTTAAAGAACAGTCATGTGGAAGATTCAAAGACGGTTTATTTACTTACGTCCTCATTCATTCTTTGCCCAGTGAGGAGATTGTGTTAATGTGATAGTATTTTCAATGCCAAGCGAGTATTTGTGATATCCTCAAAAGTTATTATCTAAAAGCATTTTTTTTTTGCAGTCAAATATTATGATATTAAAGGGACTGACTTCAACCCATGATCTTCCTCAGCACTGGACAAGGTGGCTTTGGATTCAGATTGCCACACTGTCCTTGCTGCTGTCCTTTATGAATGACATACATTTCTTCAGGGTGTCTCAAAGGTGTCTCTTTACTCTCCAAAAATTATATGGCACATTTATCTAGTCTTCCAAAAAGACAGAATTCCTTTCATAGGGCTATAAGGACCTAGGAAGTCATTTGCAGAAATTATATGCTCAAGAAAAAGGGCAGACCAATGGGAAAATAATATATTTTCAGATTATATAGTTCCCTTTGGTTGTCCAAAATTAAAGATTACTCAAACCAAACTCAGTCCTTACATTGCCCAACATCTGCAGTATTCTCTTTCTTTGCTGTCTTTCTTATACACCTCCACCACTTTCCTCCTTAAACTTATCTCTGCTCATACCAGTCTCTATTTCCTAGAAAATAATGTACGTATCTTGTATATGCTTTTCTTTGCCAAGGAAAGCCATAGCCTCTTTGTGATTTGAGACCTTTGTCTTTACTAAAATGCGACCTCTTTAGTGGGAATTTTTGTTGATAGTTTCCTTCACACTTTTCTCTTGCAAACTGCTGTCATCTGCTCCTCGATCTTTTCACAGGTCATACATTTCACATAAATAGACCTTCCTTATTTTGTTTATTGTGTTCCCCCTCTCTACATGGAAGTAGAAGCCCTTTAAGGATTTTTATCTAGTTTGTTTTTGCTGTATCTATCAGGGATCATGTCACATTGTGTGATGAGACTTTTTTTCTTTTCTTTTATTGGATATTCTATTTACATTTCAAATGGTATTCCCTTTTCTGGTTTCTCCTCTGGAGCCCCCTACCTGCTTCCATCTCCCGCTGATTCTATGAGGGTGCTCACCCACCCACCTACTTCAGCCTTCCTGCCCTGGCATTCCATTACACTGGAGCATCAAGCCTTCACAGATCCAAGAGCCTGTTTTCCCATTGATGCGGGGAAAGGCCATCCTCTGCTACATATGTGGCTGGAGCCATGGGCTCCATGCGTACTCTTTGGTTGGTGGTTTAGTCCCTGGGAGCTCTGGGATCTCTGGTTGGTTGATATTGTTCTTCCTTTGGGGTTGCAAACCCCTTCAGCTTCTTCAGAGAGGAAACCCACAACAGACGAAAGTATGAATACTACCAAACTGCAATTTGGTGAACCAATGAGTTTTGGGGGCCTCATGTGCAGGGATATGGGTGAGGGAAAAGAAATGGCTCAAAGACAGTTGCATCACCAAAGACCACCTTGGTTGGCATGGATAATAACTCACAAAAGCTGAGAACCTGAAACATAACCATTCCCTGAACTACAACACACTGGATAGTGTCATTTTCAAGTGACTTGATTAGCCAAAACTTCTTCCAGGCAGCCTCGTGAGTCTCTGCTTCTGGGAAGCTGGTCTGGTCTCAGAGTCTTCTTTGTAGCTTGGTTTGTATGAGAGTGACTCTTTCCAGACTTTCATGTTTACTCTTAAGAGAGAGGGACCTAGTCAATATGGTCAATTTCTGAAACTTCCTGATGCTGTTTGGAGTTGTTTCTTACTGGTTTAAGGATCTTCCTGGTAGGATAGAATGTTTCAATTTCTGTGGAAACCGTTACATAAAAAAGAGGTGCTGGGAATAAATGTTTCTAACTTCTCAGTATTTACTATTTTTAAGAAATTATTTTTGTTACTTTCTACTTAAGTTCATTGGATGATTGTATTCAGGGCTATATATCAGAGATTCTCAAATCCACATTTCTAGCTCAGAAAACTCTCCTAAACTCTAGTGCTGTTTTTAAATCAATAAATAGACTTATCAGATACTCCATAAGAATCAAATATTCAACTGTTTATACTCTATGCATGGCTATAGAATTCCTCTTATTTTTAATCTTCCATGTCACAGAGAATAATGTCAAGATACCCATCACCTAGGCCTAAAACCATAACTCATCCTAGACTCCTTGTACTAATTTGATCATTGCTGTGAAAAAATATAGGACAAGAAGCAACTTAAGGAATGGAATAGGTGTTGTGGCTTACAGTCTTAGGAAATACAGTCCATCATGACTGGGAAGGCATTACAGTAGGAGCAGAAGAAAGGCTGGTCACACTCAGGAAGGAGACAGAGAACAAGAAGCAGAGCCAGACTATAAAGCCTCAAAGCCTTCCCCAATTACCTACCTCCTCCAGCAAGGCTTCACTTCCTAAATTTCTCACCACCTTCCCTAGTGGTTCTACCTGTTGGAAACCAAGCATTCAAACACATGGGCCTGTCCGGATATTTCATGTTCAAATCACAACACTCTCCCTATAATGCTTTATTCTAAAGATGCTCAATTCTTGAAGTCAACTCTTTTCCACATTCATGTCATGTCGCTGCCTTGAGATGGATCCTTGTTATTCCTTTAAAAAAATCTTACATCAAACATATCCTTCATAATAATAATGTCCTAAGTAAATTCTTCAAACACATGCAAGTCTCTTTAAAAAAATTCTCAACAACACTGTTGTTCTTTCCTTTACTTGGAATAAAATTCAAGTGCACAAGCATGATGAGGTCCTTCACAACCATGTTGTTCCTAACTCTAACTTTATTTTCTGTCACCGGTCTCTCCATGCCACACTATTGTCAGACAAATGACCAAATTCTGTTATTGACATGTTTCACCTCCTTTTTCTTGTTATTTCTTTTTTCTTAACTATTCACTCTATTCTGTTTTCAAGATGTCTTACTGGAACTTCATTTTTTTTGATCATATATTGCCTACTTTAACTCCTTAATATCTGATCTTATTCAAGCAACTTGCCTACATTTTTCTCATAGACAGGGGCATTCCTCTACCAATACGGTAAAGCAGAATTTTGACACCCTTAAAGAAAACTAGGATTTGTAATTATTACTTTTGCATAGCTACTTCCTATAAATTTCATTGTTATTCACTGTATTATCAATACATTTTTAATATATAAATATATTTCAATTATTATTCCAAAATAAATATAGTTCCACACATAAATATATTTGGAATATATGTGGTGATAAAATGATGGTGAATTGATGCTACTAATAGATTATGTCTTATTTTAATGAACATGAGTAGGAGAATTTATTTATTTATTTATTCCTTCAACTGAATTTATGTTCATTTGCAACAGGGAAGTAGATAAGTAACAGGTTTGACTTCCAAATAGATTGTGTTTGTTTTTCAAATGCGTAATATGATTTGTAGAGTCATATGTGATGACCTCTTCCTAGATTAATAGAACATCTTCTACAACCTTTTTATGAGTTCATAATAGTAATCAAGTCAATTTTAGTTTTTAAAAAATCAAGCATCAGATAACAAGCATGGGACAATAATTGGACACTAAGAAATATACTTGATATCACTATCTCTGATTATCAATTGACTATCATCTGTCTTGAAGAGAAAGCATGAACACTGCCCACATTCAAAATCAAGATGAAAAATTTAAAAATCCAACTCCTTTTCTGCTCCAAACAGTATAGGCATAAAATGTCTGAGAAGTTAGGTAGTTGCATAATTTTTCCTTTTCTCATTTTATGTATAAGCAGCTTAATAAAACGTTGTTCGATCACATTTTCATGGGGAACATACATATACATAGAGTGGAAATTGTTTTTTGAATTATAAAAAATGTCACTTTAAAAAGATCACACGTCAAAATCCCATTCATATCACCATTAATATTCAGTATAACATCGATGATATAGTTTTGGATAAGTTTATTGTTACATCTATTGAAAACTATTTTTGTGAAGTCAAATTCAAAAAGAGAGAGAGAGAGCCTTTTCCATTTAAAGGGATATTTTGAAAAATTCAAGTGCTTACAAACACTGAATCATTTAGAAGGTCATCGATGTTTCCCCATAGCTTTGCAATAGAAAATAATAATAATAAGCTGTTATTTTAGAACCTTAATTTCTAATCCCAATGTATCATATTATGTTATTGTAAGTGTCTATTATAGCAAAGATTTTTGCCACAGAAAGATAATTAGCTAATTTATATTGTGAACATTAGCACATTTCATTTAAATAATTTCAACTCATAATGACTATTTAGACTTTCATAATAATCAAATCTCACTTGATGTCAATATACTAAGATAGCTATGTTCATTAAAAACACAGCTGAATGGACCAGCAGCAAAGAAAACTAATCATTGACACTAAACCCCAGATCAATAAATCTGGCTGCACTGAAGCCAGTGCTCTCTGTTCAATTGGATATGAGTTATCTTTTTCTTGGTTCAACTCTGAAGCAATGTCCATTTTCTGACTTAAGTAAAAGAAAACAGTCTAAGACCATCTTAAAGCACTGGGAAATCTTTGGGAAGGAGTGTTTAACAAACACCGGAAAAGTAACCCAGAATGACTCACTGGTCTAAAGTCAATATTTACAGAAAGAACAAGAACAGGTAGCTATTTCACCATGTTAATGACCCAGTTCTTGACGCAGATGGAGCAGAGCGTGATGCTGTGTGTATAAGTGATCAGCCCCCATCATTTAATGAGTTTTATTTATCTGGTAAAGATGCATATTATGGGATGTGCCAAATATAATACCACCGTAAATTAGGTTGAAAGGTGATTGGCCCATTAATATAAAGGTAGATTTTTTTTTTAATGACAAGCAATTTATACTGTGTTCTTGATTTCAGATGGGTTTTATTTTTATTTTTCCAGTTATCCCTGAGAGAAAATGACATAGCATGAATAAAGAAAAAGAAAATTGATGACTTATAACAGGACAGTATTTAAGAATTAAATGGGATAATGTACACAAACTTGTACTATTTTAATAAGATCCATGCAATTATATGCATTATTTGATAAAGGCTGGAGAGAGGACACATAATAGTTAACTGACATCACAAAGCAATCTCTCCTCTCTGTGCTTGCACCTATGTCTGAGGATCATGGACATGCTCACATAGCTTGTGTATTTCAGCTGGTATCTCATTTTTTATCTATTACATGCATGAATCTAAGCACAGATGCAGATTTGAAGGGAACTTTATTTAACACCAAGTCTAAGACATCTCTCAGTCCCCAAATCTTTCTCCCAACATTTCCCCTAAAACTCTCATCTAAATATTGTCTCCAGCATCATGTCTTTGAAAAGTTTCAAGTACCTGGATATGAGACACTCGTTTACTTCTGGTCTCTCTGATGGTGAGTGGAGAATAGGTAACACATTAACACCACAAATCTGAAATAGCTAGTTCCTGCTGCATCATTCTGCTTGGTGGATAAACCAGAAACTTTAAGAAGTTATCTCAAGTCTCTCTGGAGATACACTGTAAGAAGTTCAAACATTGACCAAAGGCTGCCGGCCATTTGAAGCATTAAAGGTTTCCCCGCTTTTGTTTGCTGTGCACCAATCCTTTTCTACTCAGCAACTGATTCTCTTCTCCTTACTGTCTTTAGTTCATAGAGCTTCTAGTCTACTGGACTCAAGTCTCTACTTGGAGAACTGTCTGGGTTTCTGTAGACACTGGAGAAGACAGCGCTCTCTGGACATAAAGGAACAGCAAGGGAGGGTTGGAACAGCAAGAACCTATATTAGGAATGGGCAATGGTAGTTTCAAGTCACCAACATTCTCCTAACACTCAGTCTACCCAGCTATAACTAATTTGTTACTTCTATTCTCTGTGAAGAATGTCAATTTCAGGTAACTGAATAAAGTACAGGTCTGAACTGTTTCGTTTGGACTGTATGACATCTCAATACTTGTGCCAGTTAAAGAATTGTTTCCACAGGGCTTTCCTTCTCCATAAAACCCCAAAGACACAGTCAAGTGGTTGTTTTGACCCCTCTGAATGTGCTCTAACAACTGAGAAGATGTGGGGTAGCACTCACAGTTTCTCAGAAGCCTAGTCCAACTGGGCATGGCTCCTGGCAAGCCTGCGTGCCTCTGAGCATCACCGAAACATGAAGAGTCTGTCCACTGTTTGAGCATTTTGTTTCCTTGGATTCTGAGTGCTTGATTTTACCCTGATTACCTGAAAATTTAACTGCTACACTTTGATAGAATCTCTGAATGGTAGATTTTATCCTATTGCTCGCAACTCCTAAATCTGATCACATGTAGAAACATTGTAGCAAATTATTGCAGGAAAGTGAAAAGGGTTTTCTCTCAAGGTAAACATTGAATTTCATGGAGAAAATTCAGATTTTTCTATAAGAATAGAAAAGGACAAAAGATAGCCTTATGGTGTGTTAAACTGTGTCCTAAATATTTTAATAATGTGGGAGAGAAAGTATATTTTGAAATGGCACAATTGTATTTCAAAAAACAGTGAGACTCTCATATAAGCCTCTTTTGTCACAAAACAACCAAATAATAACCTTAGGTGCTAAAGCCTGCCTGCCCAAATCTGAATCCCATCTCTTGTTCTTCACTGTGTATGGTCTCAGGGCCTCCATTTCCTGATCTGTTCAGTGGGTTTGCCATCATGCTAATATTCTTGCAATAACTTGAAGATTTAAGAAAAATAATTCATAAAACCTTACAGCACGAATATTTTTTAAGTTGTAAATTATATTATTATTATTATTATTATTATTATTATTATTATTATTTTGTTTCTTTTTATTGGCTATTTTATTTATTTACATTTCAGAAGTTATCACCTTTCCCCATTCCCCCCTCCAGAAAACCTCTATCCCATCCCCCCTCCTCCTGCTTCTATGAGGGTGTGTCCCCACCCACTCACCCACTCCCACCTCACTGCCCTCAAATTCCCCCACACTGGAGCATCCAGTCTTCCCAGAAGCAAAGGCCTTCTCTCCCACTGATTCCCAGCAAGGCCATCCTCCACTACATATACAGCTGGAGCCATGGGTCCCTAGATGATGCTATATCCTACCGCTGGTAAATGGAAGCGCTATCCTGTTAGAACACAAACATTCTCATATGGGAAGGTACTATAGAGCTCTACCGTTATAAAAAATACATTTATTGTTGGACTATTTTTTCAAAGGTTAGTCACAATTTTTTTTTTTTTATGAGAAGTGCCTGTCATGAAAGTCAAACTGGCATGCCTCCATAAACAGTTGCAGCAGAACATCTGTCTTATAAATGTAAAGATGATCTGGACCAACAAGTTTCTGTTGAAGGAACTGGATGCCGACTTTAGAATTCAATTACACAAACTGTGTTCTCGTTCACATGTGACATCTGAAAAACCTGGCCTCATAAATACAGAGAAAGATGGTGGCCAACAGTTCAATTGTAAGGTAGTTTTTTTGTTTTTTATTTTTTAAAGTTCAACATGGACATGTTGAAATTGAAAATTGGTGTTTTTTTTTTTTTTAAGTTCAACATGGACAAATATGTAGAAACATAACTAGATAAGTGGTTGCTTGCAGCTGTGCAGTGGAGGGCAGAGTTCAAAGCAGAAAAGAAATGGAGACTGACCACTAAAGGTTATTGGGTCTCCTTCTGATGGAGGAAATGAAGTGCTCTCTAATTTACTGTAATTGTGACCATATACCTCAGAGGCCAAACTAGAAACCACTGCATTGGTTTTTAATTTTAACAGAAGAAAAATTTAAAAATAAATAAATAAGTAAAGACTGTAAACTTAAAAATATATATATATACAAAGTTCAAAAGAGACAAACATTCTCTCACCACCAGTAGCAATAAAATGGTGGACAACCTTCTTATGACTAAGTACGCATCAGCCTCGGGGCTAAGGCGAGACAAGGGACATGTAGTGCAGTCATTTCCACTGTCCACTCCATAAACCACCTGAATTTAAAAATCCATGGGCCAATGAGATGGCCCAGTGGAGAAAGACACTTTATCTCTCAGAGCCATAGGACCTGAGTTCAATCCCTCGATCCCAAAAGGTGACAGAAGAGACCTGGCTAAACAGATTCCCACTTCTGATGCTGATCTTCACAACTAGAGGAATATATGTGAGACAAACAATATTTAAAATAAAAAATTAAGTCCATCCAAGAAGGGGAGCTGACTAAGAGAAACTTTGAGTAGATGAGGTGATGGCTTCATCTGTAAAATGAATGCTTCATGTGCAAAATGAAGACCTAAGTCTGGATACTAGCATTCACATCTGCAGTTAGCCATGTTGTACACACTATGACTGAAGTGTTAAGAAGCAGAATAAGACAGTCCCAGGGTCTTTCTAGTCAGCCAGTTTAGCCAGTGAGTAAGCTCCAGGTTCAATGAAAAGCCTGCATCAAAAAAAGAAGATGGAGAAACATAGAAGAAGATACCTAAAAATGACCTCTGGCCTCTGCCTGTGCATATACAGGCACAGGTATCCAAAACACATGTTTGTGTGCATCTTATGAGGTCAGTTGTTCTCCACATTTTATGAGTGGTTTTCTATAATGGTCTACTTCCGCTGCTGCTGCAAAAAAATTCTTTTCTGATGAGGTGTATATATAAAGACAAGTATTTAGAAGTGCAGTGTGGGAAAGTGGCAGTAATGGATTCTCCCCTGGGATCTATGCCACCGTCACTGGCTAAGATTATAATACCAGGCAGGATTTCCCTCATGCTAAGGGGCCATGCCGATTAGACAGCTGTTGGGTACCATCATGGTATAATTGCCACTCTTGCATCTTTAAGCATATCTCTCCGTAACTAGTCATTGTGGTTTCTAGGTGTCATAGCTGAGCAGGACTGTAGGATGCATTCCTCCTTTGCATAGCATCTTCTGGTACTAGTACTGGTACATCTACTGGTAGCTAGTCCTCAGTGGGAGCTTTTCATGTCCATTCTAGCCATAATCCTCTGAGTTCTGCATCAAAACTGCATTGAGTCCGCAGCGATAGAGACTTACCTTCAACTTATGGAAGGAAACTAAGAGCAATACTGTTTTGACTTTCTCTTAGGTTCCCCTGACCAATCACTTGGAAGGTTTCTCATACCCTGACACTGGGGATTTTGTTAGATAATGTACGGCTGTTGGGGGTAGTTTATTACCATAAGTGGTGTAATTTCATTCAAATTACACACACACACACACACACACACACACACACACACACACACACACAAAGTATACAATATACAAATGCACCTATATGCATTATATGTCATTTTTAGGTAAATATAAAATAGTAATTTCCTATGTATTTCTAGCTTCCTCGGGTCCATTTTTAAAAATTGCTTTAGTGAATAATACCTATGAAAGCTTAGTATCTTGAAAGTCATTCTCTAGCACGAATAGGCCTTGATAATTCTGTATTCTGATACATCGTACACATTCAAGACTGAAGCTCCTGTCCACATGTCTTGGGTGCACACTGCAGGGTTAGGGCAAGTTCAAGTTTTCGAGCATATAATCTAGGAGTCAGGCATCATGATCTTATGTGAGCCCAGGTCAGCTAAGTGTGCTGTGAATTCATACGGGGCACAAAGCTGCTGTCTTCCAGTCCTGTCTGTGCCGTGTCTGATCCTCCATGCCTCACTCTGCTACTTCAGTTTTCAGGGCCAGCATCCTCCTCCTCCCTGATCTAGATGTCCTCCAGGGCTGTGCTTTTATGCTTCATCTCTGTCTCTATTCTTGTTTTTATCTCTCACTTAGTCTATCCCTAGTTAGACTGTGTAGTTTCTGATAATTTGGCTCTTCCCTAGAAAATTTTCAACGCCAAGAGTCTTCAAAGAACATTACTATAGCTTATTGGCATTCATTTCAGGCATTGAGAGTGTAGGACACAGTGGAACAGAAGTGTTAGCCATGTGTGTCTTTCAACTGCCCCTCCAGTTTTTAGCTTCGGGCAAGGAAGACTAGGCAGGGATCTCTTCCAGAGGCCAACCAAGGACCTCCTTCTTCATCCTTTCCTCTTCTAATGGGTGTTGATTTCTCTTGTAGTTTTTATTAAGACAAGATTTTAATTTCTATATTTTCTGCTTTTATTATTTTTGCTCATTTAGTGTGTGCATGTGTGCATATATGCCTGAGTGTGTGCACATGTTTGTGTGTGTGCATGCATGTGTGCATGTGTGTGTGTGTGTGTGTGTGTGTGTGTGTGTACACAAGTGCCACAGTGTGCATATGGGCACCAGAAAACAACTTGTGGTTGTGAAGCTGGTTCTCTCCTTCCACCTCGTGGATCTCATGGGTGGAACATGGGTGCTCAGGCTTGGTGGCAAGTGCTCTCAACCTTTAAACCATCTCCCCAGGCCTGTTTAAAAATAATTCTTCACCTACTATGTATGCTATTCTTAAAACAGATACTATGTTTCAAAATTGGAGCCCAGCTTCTCAGGCAATTAAAGGGTTCTGCTATAAACAGTGGGTTACTTTTTATGCCGATCTAAAGAAAATATTTTTTTCAAGTCAATGGGGACAGTTCCTAATCACTATGACAACTTGTAAATAATTGTATTTAATTATTTATGTTACTGAAAGTGTATGTAAAATTGTATTACTTCATTATTTACCAAGTACCCTTGGAACTGAAATCCTGTAATTTCTTCAGGAATTTCAGAAATAGGAGTAGGTTCCCATTTTTCTGACTAAGAAGAGCATTCTATCCAGATGGGCAGTTTTCTGTACTCTAGCTTCCTCCAAGAGAGCAGATTTGGGGCTCAGTGTAACATTTATTTAGAATTCAACACACACTTCTGTCAACTTCCCCTCCCCCAGGCAATGAACTCAGTTCTTCCAGAACTGGAAGACATCTGACTCCTTCCATCTGGGTTGTTATACATTATTCTCCTTCCAGCAAAATCTGACTTATTCCAATTGTCATTGTCCCAAGCTGTATGGCTTTTAGTGTATTGTGTTCCAGTCTGTAACAGACACCTATCCAATGAATAGCAACTCTATTAAAGCTGAGTGGTAATCAGGAACCAGGAGACGGGCCTCCCATGACAATTTTGCCACCAACGCATAGCACCACTGAATCTTTTCCATGATGGCTGTCAGTTAGAGTTTTTCATGGTACAGCTCAACTTTCATCCCACTATAAAGACACTGGGTGCTACCCTCCTTCTTCCTAATTTTCTCATCCATTGAAAGTTGAGAATAGGAACTACTTTTGTTTTCTAATGGGATGCTCAGGGAATGTGGTAGTGATTATGTCAAAGGATGCATTTACAGGTGCTCCAGCTAAAACCATCCATTATTGTAGGACTCAGGTCCTTCTCTAAACGAAGGAGAACAGATCCTGCTCTGCCCACACAGGCTTTACTCTGCCATTGTTGTTTTCCAGCTTCTAATGTAGACAAACTAGATCTGTAACTAATCAAACACATGGATGCTTAACAGCCCAGCACCTCCTAGCAAGACTGTTTTCACCTCTTAGTAGTAAATGTTTACAGGCTAGATTGCTGAGAAACTAGTCAGGATTTCTTTCTATTTCATGCCTTTGGGGTTCCGTGTGTTTGCAGTTTTAGTATCTGCAATTCTTGACGTCTTATGGAAATCCCGATTTCATTTTTATTTCTGTAACAAGTGAGTTGATCTTTAAGGATGAGCACTGTTGTCAAATTGGTTGTCTGCACAGAGAATTGTATACATATGCATAGAGATGTTGTTAGAGCATAAAAAGACATGTAAGCAGAAGTCTGCAAAACTAGTTTAACATACAAGCAGTCATTATGGACTCTTTCAAACTGTCTGTATAATATCCCATTACGATCGATTGGAGTGAACAAGACCTTGAGAAGTTGTCCTCATGGACCGTGACCATCATATCTTGGGAGGCTGTAATGTGTAAGTTTCGGTGATGTTATATGCCTACTTTTGACTGAAGATTGGCATTATAGCAATGTTGGCCATTCAGTACCAATAAAATTATAGAACAACTGAAGTTATTTTTTTCTAGTATTTTCCTATCTACATTCAAGGATATCACTCCTTGACCTTGTTGATCCTATAACTGCCAAAAAGTCATTTTTTTTATATGCATGGAAAAGCATTTTTTAGAGAAAAATCAGAAGTAAGCAAAAACTGACTAAATGAATATCAACTTTTCACTTACTTAAATCCCTTTCTATTCTGCTTATAGACTCGTGAATTTTATGTAAGATGATCTCAAGAAAAGCTCCTGATAGTACCAATTTCTCTCTCCTCTCTAGAGAAGAAAGAGATAGCAATGCTTAAAACTCAAGTGTCAGAGATCCCAATGGCCTATTCTGATTGCCCCTTTTGGAGGGAGGGGTGTTTTTTTTAAATGTTGGTTCGTACTTTTCTTCCTATCATAAGTCAGTAACATAAAACTTGCTATGCAAAAATTTATTCTGAGGGGTGTTCTAAAGGCTGGTGGACCTTTTGTGTCTAGGAGTAACCTACATTAAATTTGAAATAACAAATCACAATGTACTCACTCTGGCCAATGTGGTTTCACAAATCTCCCTCTTTCCTTGTGAAAGTTCTCTTCATACAGCGTTAAGGTCACAGCCAGAAGGTAATGTCTGTTTGTAATGTTGTGACTATCAAAGCTCGCTGGTTATTCTCATGCATATGTTGATTTTTATAATAAGAAGTACTCTTATTTTGAAAGCAGTTGTATGGCTTTAAAAGTCCACTCACCAAGCATTCTGTGAGAAAGCCAGCATCCCTCAGTTGGAGAAAATTGTCTTTGAACCACCAGCAACACAGGAAAAACCCCTGCACGCCATCTTTGTGAACTCTCTCTTTCTTCAAAAGGACCATTAAACCTCTTCCCTTCCTTCACTCTTAAAGTGGCTTCTTCCCACTTTGCACACAGAAAATAGAAATATCAGCAGATAGTTTCCTCAACCTCCATCACCAAATTGATGCTATCTGTGAACTTATCTATCTCTAGAAAACTTTATAACTAAGGAGAATGCTTTATTCTGAGCAAAAGCACCGCCCCCAGCCCTGACCCGGAGCCTGCGCACTGGGTCACATCTCCTCTGATCTCCCAGTGGAACTCAGCCTCTCAGTCTCTCTGTCCTCACCCTGCGTGCTAACGATCATTGGTTTGTTTTTCCATACTGAAGGGCCTTTTCTATTGAGAATGTCAATTAAATAGGAGATACGATGATGTTTTGGGCTGTGTCTTCTTTCACTCAGTCTAAAACCTCTCAGATTTATTCAAGTCCCTTGGATCAAGAATTCATTCATTTTCAGATAACCAAAGTTTATTTATCTTTCTCACTCGAAGGGTGTTTGAGTTGTTTCCATTGAGCCTAATTATAGAGTTGCTACAAAATTTTAAAAGTATTTTTGTCTGAATATAAGATTTGATTTCCCTAAGATTGCTTTGTGGTAAGTGTACAGAGAAGTGAATTTTCCGTATGCTATGTAAGTGCGTGTTCAATTTTAGAAAAACAGCCAAGCTCTTTCCCTGAGTGCCTCTATTATTTTCATTCTTACCAGAAAATTCTGAAGCCTCCTTTTTCTTAGGTCTTTACCAGCACTGGATATTATTAGCAATTTTCATTTAGAATTTCTGAAGTGAAATTTACATCATAGTTTTAAATGTGCAACCATTAATGATGGAACTAGCATTAATTAATGCACTTCAAATCTGTATCCCTTATATAAATTGGTTTATCTGCCAGCTGGTGGATTTTGAGAGTTTTTTTTTAATGTATCTTGATGACTCTTCCATCTGGGGTGGCTCTGAACTCTCTCCGCCCAGTATGTAGGTGGCCTCTCATCTTCCTCACAAACATAACAAAAGAAGTTTAATGTCAAATTCGTCAATTTTTAATATGTATTTTATTTTATTTGTATGCTATGTGGGAATATGTGTATGTGAGCTCAGGTCACTACAAAACTCACAGGCAACAGATTTCCCTGGAGGTAGAATTACAGGTTTGCTCTCTATGGGTACTGGCAACGTAACTCGGTTCCCCTGAAAAAGGAGTTCACACTCTCAAATGTTGAGTCATCTCTCCATCCTCATCCTCATCCTCATCCTCATCCTCATCCTCATCCTCATCACCACCACCACCACCACCACCACCACCACCACCACCACCACCACCACC
>JANHMN010000791.1:0-15405 GCA_030674055.1 Rhabdomys pumilio
GGTGGTGGTGGTGGTGGTGGTGGTGGTGGTGGTGGTGGTGGTGGTGGTGATGAGGATGAGGATGAGGATGAGGATGAGGATGAGGATGAGGATGGAGAGATGACTCAACATTTGAGAGTGTGAACTCCTTTTTCAGGGGAACCGAGTTACGTTGCCAGTACCCATAGAGAGCAAACCTGTAATTCTACCTCCAGGGAAATCTGTTGCCTGTGAGTTTTGTAGTGACCTGAGCTCACATACACATATTCCCACATAGCATACAAATAAAATAAAATACATATTAAAAATTGACGAATTTGACATTAAACTTCTTTTGTTATGTTTGTGAGGAAGATGAGAGGCCACCTACATACTGGGCGGAGAGAGTTCAGAGCCACCCCAGATGGAAGAGTCATCAAGATACATTAAAAAAAAACTCTCAAAATCCACCAGCTGGCAGATAAACCAATTTATATAAGGGATACAGATTTGAAGTGCATTAATTAATGCTAGTTCCATCATTAATGGTTGCACATTTAAAACTATGATGTAAATTTCACTTCAGAAATTCTAAATGAAAATTGCTAATAATATCCAGTGCTGGTAAAGACCTAAGAAAAAGGAGGCTTCAGAATTTTCTGGTAAGAATGAAAATAATAGAGGCACTCAGGGAAAGAGCTTGGCTGTTTTTCTAAAATTGAACACGCACTTACATAGCATACGGAAAATTCACTTCTCTGTACACTTACCACAAAGCAATCTTAGGGAAATCAAATCTTATATTCAGACAAAAATACTTTTAAAATTTTGTAGCAACTCTATAATTAGGCTCAATGGAAACAACTCAAACACCCTTCGAGTGAGAAAGATAAATAAACTTTGGTTATCTGAAAATGAATGAATTCTTGATCCAAGGGACTTGAATAAATCTGAGAGGTTTTAGACTGAGTGAAAGAAGACACAGCCCAAAACATCATCGTATCTCCTATTTAATTGACATTCTCAATAGAAAAGGCCCTTCAGTATGGAAAAACAAACCAATGATCGTTAGCACGCAGGGTGAGGACAGAGAGACTGAGAGGCTGAGTTCCACTGGGAGATCAGAGGAGATGTGACCCAGTGCGCAGGCTCCGGGTCAGGGCTGGGGGCGGTGCTTTTGCTCAGAATAAAGCATTCTCCTTAGTTATAAAGTTTTCTAGAGATAGATAAGTTCACAGATAGCATCAATTTGGTGATGGAGGTTGAGGAAACTATCTGCTGATATTTCTATTTTCTGTGTGCAAAGTGGGAAGAAGCCACTTTAAGAGTGAAGGAAGGGAAGAGGTTTAATGGTCCTTTTGAAGAAAGAGAGAGTTCACAAAGATGGCGTGCAGGGGTTTTTCCTGTGTTGCTGGTGGTTCAAAGACAATTTTCTCCAACTGAGGGATGCTGGCTTTCTCACAGAATGCTTGGTGAGTGGACTTTTAAAGCCATACAACTGCTTTCAAAATAAGAGTACTTCTTATTATAAAAATCAACATATGCATGAGAATAACCAGCGAGCTTTGATAGTCACAACATTACAAACAGACATTACCTTCTGGCTGTGACCTTAACGCTGTATGAAGAGAACTTTCACAAGGAAAGAGGGAGATTTGTGAAACCACATTGGCCAGAGTGAGTACATTGTGATTTGTTATTTCAAATTTAATGTAGGTTACTCCTAGACACAAAAGGTCCACCAGCCTTTAGAACACCCCTCAGAATAAATTTTTGCATAGCAAGTTTTATGTTACTGACTTATGATAGGAAGAAAAGTACGAACCAACATTTAAAAAAAACACCCCTCCCTCCAAAAGGGGCAATCAGAATAGGCCATTGGGATCTCTGACACTTGAGTTTTAAGCATTGCTATCTCTTTCTTCTCTAGAGAGGAGAGAGAAATTGGTACTATCAGGAGCTTTTCTTGAGATCATCTTACATAAAATTCACGAGTCTATAAGCAGAATAGAAAGGGATTTAAGTAAGTGAAAAGTTGATATTCATTTAGTCAGTTTTTGCTTACTTCTGATTTTTCTCTAAAAAATGCTTTTCCATGCATATAAAAAAAATGACTTTTTGGCAGTTATAGGATCAACAAGGTCAAGGAGTGATATCCTTGAATGTAGATAGGAAAATACTAGAAAAAAATAACTTCAGTTGTTCTATAATTTTATTGGTACTGAATGGCCAACATTGCTATAATGCCAATCTTCAGTCAAAAGTAGGCATATAACATCACCGAAACTTACACATTACAGCCTCCCAAGATATGATGGTCACGGTCCATGAGGACAACTTCTCAAGGTCTTGTTCACTCCAATCGATCGTAATGGGATATTATACAGACAGTTTGAAAGAGTCCATAATGACTGCTTGTATGTTAAACTAGTTTTGCAGACTTCTGCTTACATGTCTTTTTATGCTCTAACAACATCTCTATGCATATGTATACAATTCTCTGTGCAGACAACCAATTTGACAACAGTGCTCATCCTTAAAGATCAACTCACTTGTTACAGAAATAAAAATGAAATCGGGATTTCCATAAGACGTCAAGAATTGCAGATACTAAAACTGCAAACACACGGAACCCCAAAGGCATGAAATAGAAAGAAATCCTGACTAGTTTCTCAGCAATCTAGCCTGTAAACATTTACTACTAAGAGGTGAAAACAGTCTTGCTAGGAGGTGCTGGGCTGTTAAGCATCCATGTGTTTGATTAGTTACAGATCTAGTTTGTCTACATTAGAAGCTGGAAAACAACAATGGCAGAGTAAAGCCTGTGTGGGCAGAGCAGGATCTGTTCTCCTTCGTTTAGAGAAGGACCTGAGTCCTACAATAATGGATGGTTTTAGCTGGAGCACCTGTAAATGCATCCTTTGACATAATCACTACCACATTCCCTGAGCATCCCATTAGAAAACAAAAGTAGTTCCTATTCTCAACTTTCATCCCACTATAAAGACACTGGGTGCTACCCTCCTTCTTCCTAATTTTCTCATCCATTGAAAGTTGAGCTGTACCATGAAAAACTCTAACTGACAGCCATCATGGAAAAGATTCAGTGGTGCTATGCGTTGGTGGCAAAATTGTCATGGGAGGCCCGTCTCCTGGTTCCTGATTACCACTCAGCTTTAATAGAGTTGCTATTCATTGGATAGGTGTCTGTTACAGACTGGAACACAATACACTAAAAGCCATACAGCTTGGGACAATGACAATTGGAATAAGTCAGATTTTGCTGGAAGGAGAATAATGTATAACAACCCAGATGGAAGGAGTCAGATGTCTTCCAGTTCTGGAAGAACTGAGTTCATTGCCTGGGGGAGGGGAAGTTGACAGAAGTGTGTGTTGAATTCTAAATAAATGTTACACTGAGCCCCAAATCTGCTCTCTTGGAGGAAGCTAGAGTACAGAAAACTGCCCATCTGGATAGAATGCTCTTCTTAGTCAGAAAAATGGGAACCTACTCCTATTTCTGAAATTCCTGAAGAAATTACAGGATTTCAGTTCCAAGGGTACTTGGTAAATAATGAAGTAATACAATTTTACATACACTTTCAGTAACATAAATAATTAAATACAATTATTTACAAGTTGTCATAGTGATTAGGAACTGTCCCCATTGACTTGAAAAAAATATTTTCTTTAGATCGGCATAAAAAGTAACCCACTGTTTATAGCAGAACCCTTTAATTGCCTGAGAAGCTGGGCTCCAATTTTGAAACATAGTATCTGTTTTAAGAATAGCATACATAGTAGGTGAAGAATTATTTTTAAACAGGCCTGGGGAGATGGTTTAAAGGTTGAGAGCACTTGCCACCAAGCCTGAGCACCCATGTTCCACCCATGAGATCCACGAGGTGGAAGGAGAGAACCAGCTTCACAACCACAAGTTGTTTTCTGGTGCCCATATGCACACTGTGGCACTTGTGTACACACACACACACACACACACACACACACACATGCACACATGCATGCACACACACAAACATGTGCACACACTCAGGCATATATGCACACATGCACACACTAAATGAGCAAAAATAATAAAAGCAGAAAATATAGAAATTAAAATCTTGTCTTAATAAAAACTACAAGAGAAATCAACACCCATTAGAAGAGGAAAGGATGAAGAAGGAGGTCCTTGGTTGGCCTCTGGAAGAGATCCCTGCCTAGTCTTCCTTGCCCGAAGCTAAAAACTGGAGGGGCAGTTGAAAGACACACATGGCTAACACTTCTGTTCCACTGTGTCCTACACTCTCAATGCCTGAAATGAATGCCAATAAGCTATAGTAATGTTCTTTGAAGACTCTTGGCGTTGAAAATTTTCTAGGGAAGAGCCAAATTATCAGAAACTACACAGTCTAACTAGGGATAGACTAAGTGAGAGATAAAAACAAGAATAGAGACAGAGATGAAGCATAAAAGCACAGCCCTGGAGGACATCTAGATCAGGGAGGAGGAGGATGCTGGCCCTGAAAACTGAAGTAGCAGAGTGAGGCATGGAGGATCAGACACGGCACAGACAGGACTGGAAGACAGCAGCTTTGTGCCCCGTATGAATTCACAGCACACTTAGCTGACCTGGGCTCACATAAGATCATGATGCCTGACTCCTAGATTATATGCTCGAAAACTTGAACTTGCCCTAACCCTGCAGTGTGCACCCAAGACATGTGGACAGGAGCTTCAGTCTTGAATGTGTACGATGTATCAGAATACAGAATTATCAAGGCCTATTCGTGCTAGAGAATGACTTTCAAGATACTAAGCTTTCATAGGTATTATTCACTAAAGCAATTTTTAAAAATGGACCCGAGGAAGCTAGAAATACATAGGAAATTACTATTTTATATTTACCTAAAAATGACATATAATGCATATAGGTGCATTTGTATATTGTATACTTTGTGTGTGTGTGTGTGTGTGTGTGTGTGTGTGTGTGTGTGTGTGTAATTTGAATGAAATTACACCACTTATGGTAATAAACTACCCCCAACAGCCGTACATTATCTAACAAAATCCCCAGTGTCAGGGTATGAGAAACCTTCCAAGTGATTGGTCAGGGGAACCTAAGAGAAAGTCAAAACAGTATTGCTCTTAGTTTCCTTCCATAAGTTGAAGGTAAGTCTCTATCGCTGCGGACTCAATGCAGTTTTGATGCAGAACTCAGAGGATTATGGCTAGAATGGACATGAAAAGCTCCCACTGAGGACTAGCTACCAGTAGATGTACCAGTACTAGTACCAGAAGATGCTATGCAAAGGAGGAATGCATCCTACAGTCCTGCTCAGCTATGACACCTAGAAACCACAATGACTAGTTACGGAGAGATATGCTTAAAGATGCAAGAGTGGCAATTATACCATGATGGTACCCAACAGCTGTCTAATCGGCATGGCCCCTTAGCATGAGGGAAATCCTGCCTGGTATTATAATCTTAGCCAGTGACGGTGGCATAGATCCCAGGGGAGAATCCATTACTGCCACTTTCCCACACTGCACTTCTAAATACTTGTCTTTATATATACACCTCATCAGAAAAGAATTTTTTTGCAGCAGCAGCGGAAGTAGACCATTATAGAAAACCACTCATAAAATGTGGAGAACAACTGACCTCATAAGATGCACACAAACATGTGTTTTGGATACCTGTGCCTGTATATGCACAGGCAGAGGCCAGAGGTCATTTTTAGGTATCTTCTTCTATGTTTCTCCATCTTCTTTTTTTGATGCAGGCTTTTCATTGAACCTGGAGCTTACTCACTGGCTAAACTGGCTGACTAGAAAGACCCTGGGACTGTCTTATTCTGCTTCTTAACACTTCAGTCATAGTGTGTACAACATGGCTAACTGCAGATGTGAATGCTAGTATCCAGACTTAGGTCTTCATTTTGCACATGAAGCATTCATTTTACAGATGAAGCCATCACCTCATCTACTCAAAGTTTCTCTTAGTCAGCTCCCCTTCTTGGATGGACTTAATTTTTTATTTTAAATATTGTTTGTCTCACATATATTCCTCTAGTTGTGAAGATCAGCATCAGAAGTGGGAATCTGTTTAGCCAGGTCTCTTCTGTCACCTTTTGGGATCGAGGGATTGAACTCAGGTCCTATGGCTCTGAGAGATAAAGTGTCTTTCTCCACTGGGCCATCTCATTGGCCCATGGATTTTTAAATTCAGGTGGTTTATGGAGTGGACAGTGGAAATGACTGCACTACATGTCCCTTGTCTCGCCTTAGCCCCGAGGCTGATGCGTACTTAGTCATAAGAAGGTTGTCCACCATTTTATTGCTACTGGTGGTGAGAGAATGTTTGTCTCTTTTGAACTTTGTATATATATATATTTTTAAGTTTACAGTCTTTACTTATTTATTTATTTTTAAATTTTTCTTCTGTTAAAATTAAAAACCAATGCAGTGGTTTCTAGTTTGGCCTCTGAGGTATATGGTCACAATTACAGTAAATTAGAGAGCACTTCATTTCCTCCATCAGAAGGAGACCCAATAACCTTTAGTGGTCAGTCTCCATTTCTTTTCTGCTTTGAACTCTGCCCTCCACTGCACAGCTGCAAGCAACCACTTATCTAGTTATGTTTCTACATATTTGTCCATGTTGAACTTAAAAAAAAAAAAACACCAATTTTCAATTTCAACATGTCCATGTTGAACTTTAAAAAATAAAAAACAAAAAAACTACCTTACAATTGAACTGTTGGCCACCATCTTTCTCTGTATTTATGAGGCCAGGTTTTTCAGATGTCACATGTGAACGAGAACACAGTTTGTGTAATTGAATTCTAAAGTCGGCATCCAGTTCCTTCAACAGAAACTTGTTGGTCCAGATCATCTTTACATTTATAAGACAGATGTTCTGCTGCAACTGTTTATGGAGGCATGCCAGTTTGACTTTCATGACAGGCACTTCTCATAAAAAAAAAAAATTGTGACTAACCTTTGAAAAAATAGTCCAACAATAAATGTATTTTTTATAACGGTAGAGCTCTATAGTACCTTCCCATATGAGAATGTTTGTGTTCTAACAGGATAGCGCTTCCATTTACCAGCGGTAGGATATAGCATCATCTAGGGACCCATGGCTCCAGCTGTATATGTAGTGGAGGATGGCCTTGCTGGGAATCAGTGGGAGAGAAGGCCTTTGCTTCTGGGAAGACTGGATGCTCCAGTGTGGGGGAATTTGAGGGCAGTGAGGTGGGAGTGGGTGAGTGGGTGGGGACACACCCTCATAGAAGCAGGAGGAGGGGGGATGGGATAGAGGTTTTCTGGAGGGGGGAATGGGGAAAGGTGATAACTTCTGAAATGTAAATAAATAAAATAGCCAATAAAAAGAAACAAAATAATAATAATAATAATAATAATAATAATAATAATAATAATATAATTTACAACTTAAAAAATATTCGTGCTGTAAGGTTTTATGAATTATTTTTCTTAAATCTTCAAGTTATTGCAAGAATATTAGCATGATGGCAAACCCACTGAACAGATCAGGAAATGGAGGCCCTGAGACCATACACAGTGAAGAACAAGAGATGGGATTCAGATTTGGGCAGGCAGGCTTTAGCACCTAAGGTTATTATTTGGTTGTTTTGTGACAAAAGAGGCTTATATGAGAGTCTCACTGTTTTTTGAAATACAATTGTGCCATTTCAAAATATACTTTCTCTCCCACATTATTAAAATATTTAGGACACAGTTTAACACACCATAAGGCTATCTTTTGTCCTTTTCTATTCTTATAGAAAAATCTGAATTTTCTCCATGAAATTCAATGTTTACCTTGAGAGAAAACCCTTTTCACTTTCCTGCAATAATTTGCTACAATGTTTCTACATGTGATCAGATTTAGGAGTTGCGAGCAATAGGATAAAATCTACCATTCAGAGATTCTATCAAAGTGTAGCAGTTAAATTTTCAGGTAATCAGGGTAAAATCAAGCACTCAGAATCCAAGGAAACAAAATGCTCAAACAGTGGACAGACTCTTCATGTTTCGGTGATGCTCAGAGGCACGCAGGCTTGCCAGGAGCCATGCCCAGTTGGACTAGGCTTCTGAGAAACTGTGAGTGCTACCCCACATCTTCTCAGTTGTTAGAGCACATTCAGAGGGGTCAAAACAACCACTTGACTGTGTCTTTGGGGTTTTATGGAGAAGGAAAGCCCTGTGGAAACAATTCTTTAACTGGCACAAGTATTGAGATGTCATACAGTCCAAACGAAACAGTTCAGACCTGTACTTTATTCAGTTACCTGAAATTGACATTCTTCACAGAGAATAGAAGTAACAAATTAGTTATAGCTGGGTAGACTGAGTGTTAGGAGAATGTTGGTGACTTGAAACTACCATTGCCCATTCCTAATATAGGTTCTTGCTGTTCCAACCCTCCCTTGCTGTTCCTTTATGTCCAGAGAGCGCTGTCTTCTCCAGTGTCTACAGAAACCCAGACAGTTCTCCAAGTAGAGACTTGAGTCCAGTAGACTAGAAGCTCTATGAACTAAAGACAGTAAGGAGAAGAGAATCAGTTGCTGAGTAGAAAAGGATTGGTGCACAGCAAACAAAAGCGGGGAAACCTTTAATGCTTCAAATGGCCGGCAGCCTTTGGTCAATGTTTGAACTTCTTACAGTGTATCTCCAGAGAGACTTGAGATAACTTCTTAAAGTTTCTGGTTTATCCACCAAGCAGAATGATGCAGCAGGAACTAGCTATTTCAGATTTGTGGTGTTAATGTGTTACCTATTCTCCACTCACCATCAGAGAGACCAGAAGTAAACGAGTGTCTCATATCCAGGTACTTGAAACTTTTCAAAGACATGATGCTGGAGACAATATTTAGATGAGAGTTTTAGGGGAAATGTTGGGAGAAAGATTTGGGGACTGAGAGATGTCTTAGACTTGGTGTTAAATAAAGTTCCCTTCAAATCTGCATCTGTGCTTAGATTCATGCATGTAATAGATAAAAAATGAGATACCAGCTGAAATACACAAGCTATGTGAGCATGTCCATGATCCTCAGACATAGGTGCAAGCACAGAGAGGAGAGATTGCTTTGTGATGTCAGTTAACTATTATGTGTCCTCTCTCCAGCCTTTATCAAATAATGCATATAATTGCATGGATCTTATTAAAATAGTACAAGTTTGTGTACATTATCCCATTTAATTCTTAAATACTGTCCTGTTATAAGTCATCAATTTTCTTTTTCTTTATTCATGCTATGTCATTTTCTCTCAGGGATAACTGGAAAAATAAAAATAAAACCCATCTGAAATCAAGAACACAGTATAAATTGCTTGTCATTAAAAAAAAAATCTACCTTTATATTAATGGGCCAATCACCTTTCAACCTAATTTACGGTGGTATTATATTTGGCACATCCCATAATATGCATCTTTACCAGATAAATAAAACTCATTAAATGATGGGGGCTGATCACTTATACACACAGCATCACGCTCTGCTCCATCTGCGTCAAGAACTGGGTCATTAACATGGTGAAATAGCTACCTGTTCTTGTTCTTTCTGTAAATATTGACTTTAGACCAGTGAGTCATTCTGGGTTACTTTTCCGGTGTTTGTTAAACACTCCTTCCCAAAGATTTCCCAGTGCTTTAAGATGGTCTTAGACTGTTTTCTTTTACTTAAGTCAGAAAATGGACATTGCTTCAGAGTTGAACCAAGAAAAAGATAACTCATATCCAATTGAACAGAGAGCACTGGCTTCAGTGCAGCCAGATTTATTGATCTGGGGTTTAGTGTCAATGATTAGTTTTCTTTGCTGCTGGTCCATTCAGCTGTGTTTTTAATGAACATAGCTATCTTAGTATATTGACATCAAGTGAGATTTGATTATTATGAAAGTCTAAATAGTCATTATGAGTTGAAATTATTTAAATGAAATGTGCTAATGTTCACAATATAAATTAGCTAATTATCTTTCTGTGGCAAAAATCTTTGCTATAATAGACACTTACAATAACATAATATGATACATTGGGATTAGAAATTAAGGTTCTAAAATAACAGCTTATTATTATTATTTTCTATTGCAAAGCTATGGGGAAACATCGATGACCTTCTAAATGATTCAGTGTTTGTAAGCACTTGAATTTTTCAAAATATCCCTTTAAATGGAAAAGGCTCTCTCTCTCTCTTTTTGAATTTGACTTCACAAAAATAGTTTTCAATAGATGTAACAATAAACTTATCCAAAACTATATCATCGATGTTATACTGAATATTAATGGTGATATGAATGGGATTTTGACGTGTGATCTTTTTAAAGTGACATTTTTTATAATTCAAAAAACAATTTCCACTCTATGTATATGTATGTTCCCCATGAAAATGTGATCGAACAACGTTTTATTAAGCTGCTTATACATAAAATGAGAAAAGGAAAAATTATGCAACTACCTAACTTCTCAGACATTTTATGCCTATACTGTTTGGAGCAGAAAAGGAGTTGGATTTTTAAATTTTTCATCTTGATTTTGAATGTGGGCAGTGTTCATGCTTTCTCTTCAAGACAGATGATAGTCAATTGATAATCAGAGATAGTGATATCAAGTATATTTCTTAGTGTCCAATTATTGTCCCATGCTTGTTATCTGATGCTTGATTTTTTAAAAACTAAAATTGACTTGATTACTATTATGAACTCATAAAAAGGTTGTAGAAGATGTTCTATTAATCTAGGAAGAGGTCATCACATATGACTCTACAAATCATATTACGCATTTGAAAAACAAACACAATCTATTTGGAAGTCAAACCTGTTACTTATCTACTTCCCTGTTGCAAATGAACATAAATTCAGTTGAAGGAATAAATAAATAAATAAATTCTCCTACTCATGTTCATTAAAATAAGACATAATCTATTAGTAGCATCAATTCACCATCATTTTATCACCACATATATTCCAAATATATTTATGTGTGGAACTATATTTATTTTGGAATAATAATTGAAATATATTTATATATTAAAAATGTATTGATAATACAGTGAATAACAATGAAATTTATAGGAAGTAGCTATGCAAAAGTAATAATTACAAATCCTAGTTTTCTTTAAGGGTGTCAAAATTCTGCTTTACCGTATTGGTAGAGGAATGCCCCTGTCTATGAGAAAAATGTAGGCAAGTTGCTTGAATAAGATCAGATATTAAGGAGTTAAAGTAGGCAATATATGATCAAAAAAAATGAAGTTCCAGTAAGACATCTTGAAAACAGAATAGAGTGAATAGTTAAGAAAAAAGAAATAACAAGAAAAAGGAGGTGAAACATGTCAATAACAGAATTTGGTCATTTGTCTGACAATAGTGTGGCATGGAGAGACCGGTGACAGAAAATAAAGTTAGAGTTAGGAACAACATGGTTGTGAAGGACCTCATCATGCTTGTGCACTTGAATTTTATTCCAAGTAAAGGAAAGAACAACAGTGTTGTTGAGAATTTTTTTAAAGAGACTTGCATGTGTTTGAAGAATTTACTTAGGACATTATTATTATGAAGGATATGTTTGATGTAAGATTTTTTTAAAGGAATAACAAGGATCCATCTCAAGGCAGCGACATGACATGAATGTGGAAAAGAGTTGACTTCAAGAATTGAGCATCTTTAGAATAAAGCATTATAGGGAGAGTGTTGTGATTTGAACATGAAATATCCGGACAGGCCCATGTGTTTGAATGCTTGGTTTCCAACAGGTAGAACCACTAGGGAAGGTGGTGAGAAATTTAGGAAGTGAAGCCTTGCTGGAGGAGGTAGGTAATTGGGGAAGGCTTTGAGGCTTTATAGTCTGGCTCTGCTTCTTGTTCTCTGTCTCCTTCCTGAGTGTGACCAGCCTTTCTTCTGCTCCTACTGTAATGCCTTCCCAGTCATGATGGACTGTATTTCCTAAGACTGTAAGCCACAACACCTATTCCATTCCTTAAGTTGCTTCTTGTCCTATATTTTTTCACAGCAATGATCAAATTAGTACAAGGAGTCTAGGATGAGTTATGGTTTTAGGCCTAGGTGATGGGTATCTTGACATTATTCTCTGTGACATGGAAGATTAAAAATAAGAGGAATTCTATAGCCATGCATAGAGTATAAACAGTTGAATATTTGATTCTTATGGAGTATCTGATAAGTCTATTTATTGATTTAAAAACAGCACTAGAGTTTAGGAGAGTTTTCTGAGCTAGAAATGTGGATTTGAGAATCTCTGATATATAGCCCTGAATACAATCATCCAATGAACTTAAGTAGAAAGTAACAAAAATAATTTCTTAAAAATAGTAAATACTGAGAAGTTAGAAACATTTATTCCCAGCACCTCTTTTTTATGTAACGGTTTCCACAGAAATTGAAACATTCTATCCTACCAGGAAGATCCTTAAACCAGTAAGAAACAACTCCAAACAGCATCAGGAAGTTTCAGAAATTGACCATATTGACTAGGTCCCTCTCTCTTAAGAGTAAACATGAAAGTCTGGAAAGAGTCACTCTCATACAAACCAAGCTACAAAGAAGACTCTGAGACCAGACCAGCTTCCCAGAAGCAGAGACTCACGAGGCTGCCTGGAAGAAGTTTTGGCTAATCAAGTCACTTGAAAATGACACTATCCAGTGTGTTGTAGTTCAGGGAATGGTTATGTTTCAGGTTCTCAGCTTTTGTGAGTTATTATCCATGCCAACCAAGGTGGTCTTTGGTGATGCAACTGTCTTTGAGCCATTTCTTTTCCCTCACCCATATCCCTGCACATGAGGCCCCCAAAACTCATTGGTTCACCAAATTGCAGTTTGGTAGTATTCATACTTTCGTCTGTTGTGGGTTTCCTCTCTGAAGAAGCTGAAGGGGTTTGCAACCCCAAAGGAAGAACAATATCAACCAACCAGAGATCCCAGAGCTCCCAGGGACTAAACCACCAACCAAAGAGTACGCATGGAGCCCATGGCTCCAGCCACATATGTAGCAGAGGATGGCCTTTCCCCGCATCAATGGGAAAACAGGCTCTTGGATCTGTGAAGGCTTGATGCTCCAGTGTAATGGAATGCCAGGGCAGGAAGGCTGAAGTAGGTGGGTGGGTGAGCACCCTCATAGAATCAGCGGGAGATGGAAGCAGGTAGGGGGCTCCAGAGGAGAAACCAGAAAAGGGAATACCATTTGAAATGTAAATAGAATATCCAATAAAAGAAAAGAAAAAAAGTCTCATCACACAATGTGACATGATCCCTGATAGATACAGCAAAAACAAACTAGATAAAAATCCTTAAAGGGCTTCTACTTCCATGTAGAGAGGGGGAACACAATAAACAAAATAAGGAAGGTCTATTTATGTGAAATGTATGACCTGTGAAAAGATCGAGGAGCAGATGACAGCAGTTTGCAAGAGAAAAGTGTGAAGGAAACTATCAACAAAAATTCCCACTAAAGAGGTCGCATTTTAGTAAAGACAAAGGTCTCAAATCACAAAGAGGCTATGGCTTTCCTTGGCAAAGAAAAGCATATACAAGATACGTACATTATTTTCTAGGAAATAGAGACTGGTATGAGCAGAGATAAGTTTAAGGAGGAAAGTGGTGGAGGTGTATAAGAAAGACAGCAAAGAAAGAGAATACTGCAGATGTTGGGCAATGTAAGGACTGAGTTTGGTTTGAGTAATCTTTAATTTTGGACAACCAAAGGGAACTATATAATCTGAAAATATATTATTTTCCCATTGGTCTGCCCTTTTTCTTGAGCATATAATTTCTGCAAATGACTTCCTAGGTCCTTATAGCCCTATGAAAGGAATTCTGTCTTTTTGGAAGACTAGATAAATGTGCCATATAATTTTTGGAGAGTAAAGAGACACCTTTGAGACACCCTGAAGAAATGTATGTCATTCATAAAGGACAGCAGCAAGGACAGTGTGGCAATCTGAATCCAAAGCCACCTTGTCCAGTGCTGAGGAAGATCATGGGTTGAAGTCAGTCCCTTTAATATCATAATATTTGACTGCAAAAAAAAATGCTTTTAGATAATAACTTTTGAGGATATCACAAATACTCGCTTGGCATTGAAAATACTATCACATTAACACAATCTCCTCACTGGGCAAAGAATGAATGAGGACGTAAGTAAATAAACCGTCTTTGAATCTTCCACATGACTGTTCTTTAAGCAGTCTTCCCATTGATAACGGCTTCTGGTTGACTCTTGGATGTACATGATGTGGGCTTTTAAACTGGAATGTCTTGTCTTTGTTACCTTGGATCTCAGAGGATGCAATGAGTAAAGACAGCTAAGGAAAAGGAATTTGTCACCACTAACACCACGGTGTCTTATTTTATTAGAATCAGTTTTGCCTTAAGTTTCCAGCCACTACTTTATGAGGACATTACCAATGACATCTTAGAATGCTCCATAAAGGGAGGAAATTGGCTGACGGGATGGGATGTTGGTGTTCTTAGTTATATTGGAAACTTATGTAGTATACAATACTAGGTCTGGGAGCCTGTGTGTTTTTTTTTTTTTACTTCTAGACTATGTTGTCAGTTGTCACTACTGTTTCTTGTTATTTGTGCCTTAAACAACTGGATGGACAATAAGTATGCTTCATTTCTTCAGGTCTTTGGCAATTAGCTGTCATCCGGCATTCAGCTTCTCTATCGAGCTGAGCTAAGCAGCTTTGGCCTTCCTTACCCAAGAATGACAACTGCATTGCACTGTATTCCCTTCCCACAGACATTACAAACAGATCGCGGGTTCCCCCCCCCCCACTGAGACTGTCAGGACTCTGGGTCACCATGCCACAGGCAGCCATACCAAGTAATTGGAGATGGCACTCATGTTGAAAGTCATTTCCAGCCTCACCATTAGAGACATGGCTATGCCCCAGGCAACAATTCCCAGCACAGCTGAGAACACTTGCAGCCCATCTCATTATTTAATTTACCCCATTTGTGGAGTATCCTAAGATACCATCGTTTGTGCTGCCATAAAGTAGTTGCTGGCAACCTGGGTATGACTGATATTGAGCAATTAGCTTTTTGGCCAGGCAGCTAATGTGTACAGGTGTCACTGTTCTTTCTAAAAATAAAGTCAGCCTCTGCCCTGGGAACGTGGTTCTCTTTACAAGAGATAAACTCAGATACTCAACAAGTAAAAGGCTTCAAGGCTTCTTGATCGTTGCCCTCCTAACCACTTATTTTCTTATTACCTAAGTCTGTGAGAGCATAAATCAAGAAAGCCATATTTATCTGCGTTGTAATGAAAAGCCCAAACAGTATTATTAGATAACTGTGATGCATTTTAATCTGATGACAGCTTGTGACCCACAAATTGCTGTTTAAAATAAAAAAAAAAAAGAATCTAAAATGAAACCGGCAAGACAATTACAATAT
>JANHMN010000792.1:0-15363 GCA_030674055.1 Rhabdomys pumilio
AAATTCTATCCACTGAAAGGCTAAGAATATATCAGTTAGCAACTGAGGGCTACAGCAGAGATTTCCCCACTGTGCCATAATCGGCCTACCTGATGTTCCCAGAAGAGTATTTGAACAATGCTTGATTTATAACTTTCTTTGTTCTGTTAGTATAAAACATTCATGATTTACTCCAAGACAGTGTTTTTTTAGGTCATTGTAAATATTGTTTTTCTGTTTTCTTTCTATGCATGTTTGTCATTTGTATACAAGAAAGCTACCGATTTTTGTGTCTAAATTTTGTTTCCTTTTATTTTACTGAATATATTTATGAGTAGAGGTTTTTTTTTTTGTAGAATGTATGGGTTTTTTTTATATATAGAATTGTATCATCTGCAAATAAGCATCTTTTGACTTCTTCCCTAGGCTACTGAATCAGATATTTAGTGAGGCCAACAATCAGCTGATGACTTTAAGTGACTGCTTTTCATGTTGAAGTCTGAGTTAAATCATGCTTAATAATGCTTCTTGAAGAGAGAATTGCATGTTTATCCTAATTATTATTACATTGTGAGACAAAATATGGTGAAGAAGGGAACTTGTCAAAGGAAGGGTTAGAGTCCATGATGAAGGAACAAAGGTATTGTGTCAGGAACAGCTCTAGGGCTCACATCTTGATCTGAAAGCAACAAGAAGAGAAAGCACACTAGGAATGGCCTGAGTTTTTTAACTTTCAAAGCCACTCCTGTGACACACTTTTGCCCAACAGGGCCATCCCTCCAAAAGGTTCCAACAACTGGGGACCAATATTTTGATCATAGCCTATATGGGAGCCACTTTCATTCAAACTACCACAATCTACTCCATGGTTCTCAAAGACCTGTGTTCATACCATAATGCTATACACATTTATTTTTCCGTCTCAACACTGTTTAAAGTCCACCATTCAGAATCTGTTGTGAGACTCAGGTCAATCACTTAACTGTAAAATCAAAATACAAATTTCATACTTTCAACATACAATGGAACAAAATATACATTACCATTCCAAAAGGAAGGAATCCAGTCACAGTGAGGAAACTGAGGTCAGAGGTCTTAGCTGGCTCCAGAATTACAACTCTGCTTCCTGTAAGATATATGTCTCTCTCTTGTGACATTCCAATCCCCACTATCGCCCTCCTTGGCAGACAGCTCTGACACCTCTAACATCTTGGGGTCTCCAACACAATCCAGGCTTCACTTTCATTCACACAGTAGACTCTTAGAGCCTCTTACCCTTTCAGGACCTTTATACAAGGACTGCCCTACCATGCCATACAGCTTCAGCTTCAGCAGCTTTTTATAACCATGGAGTAAGATTCTATACAACTTTATTCATGCATTCATGACTCTGAAGCCAGAACAACAGTGGGTGATGCTGTGAAGTTCAGCTTCCTGCTTGGGAACAGAGTCTGGCCCCTTGAATCACATTTGCACCAGCTTTTGTCTGCTGTTTTTAGGAGCAGACAATGTCTTAATCTTTATTTCTTTCACTGGAGAAAGGAAGTTTAGCTGGGTTGGGTCTTGCACTGAGAGCACCTCAGGGCTCTCTTCAATCACCTTATCTCTTTCAGTAGAGACCTTGGCTCCAGCATTAAATTTTCTGGTGCATTATTTATCTCTTAAAACTTTACATTTTGTATTATTTTCTGCCCCATTTGCTCTTTTACATTGTAGACCCGCATGAAAGGAATTACTAGTAAGCACTGGGCAGAGTCAATAGAGGGGTGCCTTGAAACCTCCTCTATTAAAGAATTTTAACATGACCTCAGATAAATTCTCAGCACATGGGTAGAAAGCAGCCACATTCTTTGCCAAAATGTCACAGGAATTGTCTCTAATCCAGAGGCTAGGATTGTTCCTCTCTGAAACTTGAGCAGGGCCACCACAGTCTGTGTGGATCTCAGTCTTCCAAACTTCTACTAAGCCCATTAAGCTCCACTTTCAGCATTCAACTGTATTCTGAGTTCAAAGTCCAATAAAATTTCCACTTTCCTTCAAAATTACATAGAAATAGTCTACTTTCTGATACCAACTTCTTTCTTAATTGTTTTTAAATTGCTGTGACAACAGTTTTAAATATGGTGTCTTCATTAAATTCCTCCCCTCAGAGCTCAGGGAACTCCACAGAGGAAGAGGTGGAAAAAGTGTAAGAGCCAGAGAGGATGGAGAACACTAGGAGAGCAAAGTCCTCTGAATCAATAGGCAAGGTGCATATGAAGTCACAAAGACTGAAGCAGCAGGCACACAGCCCACACAGAACTGCACCAGGTCTGCTGCATATATATTATAGTTTTAGGAGCCATAATGGGACAAGCTAATAACTAGCAGGTGATCCTCCTGAAATGGCCTGTTTAGGATTATTATATAATTTGTGACAGGTTCATCCTTATATAGCAAGGCTCAAAGGAATTCATTTTAGGAAATATTCCTACTATTAATGTGCTTTTTCTATTATTATTAAACACATGTAACAGTCACTAAGTAATAGCCCACCCCTTTGGAGCAGATCTCTGCAGATCCATGAAGACGTACTATCTTGTAGTGATGCTATATAGACATACAGATGACTTAAGTCTTAATGATAATGATTCTGTAAGAATTCCTAAAATTATATCAGTGATTATTAAGCTCTTTTATGATGGGACTGCTATTAAGTCCCTTTCTTATAGTCAAAATTGCAGTGAGAATTCTGCCAGTCTCTCAAGTGTCATCAGTTAATTGCTCTTAGATGGTAACCAGACTTTCTCCTAGCCAGAGCCTGTTTCCAAGAGGTTGTAAAACAATTAACCAAAGGTCATAAAAAGGGAACTAATGATTTATTATAGGTGCTAGGACAGAAGGGAAAAGGCTTAACAATTAATCCTTTACTTAATCTCCTGCTGTTTTAGGATGAGGTGCTAAGTGCCAAAAACTGCAGTTTCTGGCCTCAAGGGATCACAGAAGGCAGGTCAGCTACAATAGCACAGAAACTTAGACTTAGATAAGTAAATTTTTTATTATACAGCAACCCTAAATAGCTCATAAGACAAAGTCTTACCCTGAATCTCGTAAGACCAAGTCTTACCCTCCGCTGATGCTCTTCCACCTCTGCTGCCTCAAGAAGAACTGACAAGAAAAAAGAACTCCCTCTGCCAGGGCTGCTCCCTGGCATTATAGCTTTCTGTTTATTATTTTTATGGGACTTCTGAGTATGTGAACAAGTGGCTCTCTGATTTTTGTGCTTTCTCTCTGATACTTTCCTTCTATTGATTTGCCTTATTCAACTTCAATGTGATGAATTTTATTTTATTATGTTTGATGTTATCTCTTAGAAATGAGAAACAGAAAGGGAGTGCATCTATATGGAAGGGGAAGTGGGGAGAAACTGGGATGAGTGAAGGCTGTATAAACTGTAATCAGGATATATTATATGAGAAAATAATCTATGTTCACTAAAAAAAGGAAAAACAGAGGGGGGGAAGGAATCATAGTTTTTGCACATTATACTTCGTTTAACTTTCATCTCTGCCACTTTAAAGACATGATGATGGCAAAGCACTGATTTTAAAAAGAAGAATTTGTGGGGAAAAGATACAAATTCAAAGATGGGCATGTGGAAGCAACCAGCTTTCCTGTCACAATGATGAAATGCTTTGAGTTACTCTGAAGTGGAGGCCTCACAGCATTGTGTTATTAGGGTTTGAGAGTCACTGAAGGAGGACCCCATATTCAAATAGTATGTAAGAACAATAGAGCATTTATTTTGCAGAAGCAGCTAGCATGAAGGGATCACCACCGCTTCAAAATGATGACCCAGACAAAGACATTCAGGCCTCTTTTAAATAATAAGAAAGCTATTAGATCCTTTCTGATGTCAAAACTGTGATGGCAACTCTGCCAGCCTTCAAGTGTCATGAGTTAATTGCTTCTGAGACAGCCAACAGGCATCTAAAACTTAGAACACATTTCAAGAGTTGTAAAACATTTAACCAAAGATCATAAAAAGGGAACTAAGGATTTACTACAGGTGGAAGGACAGAAGATACTGACTGGGTTATCTACACAAAACTTCTGGAATAACTTAGTTATGGTCTTTAACTCTACATGAACCTGTAGAGCTAGTGACAGATGATGAATATTTAGCCAGATAATTACTCTCAGTGGACATGCATGTACACATTCTTTGTTGTAAACCTCATGCTCTGAGTAGGAGAAAGTCTGGTTACCATCTAAGAGCAATTAACTGATGACACTTGGGAGACTGGCAGAGTTCTCACTGCAGTTTTGACTATAAGAAAAGGACTTAATAGCAGTCCCATCATAAAAGAGCTTAATAATCACTGATATAATTTTAGGAATTCTTACAGAATCATTATCATTAAGACTTAAGTTATCTGTATGTCTATATAGCATCACTACAAGATAGTTTATGACCTGAATGTATGTGCACACTCATAAACTTTTACCATGTGATCATGCACTCTGAAAGAAGTATAAGTTCTGAGGACAAAGAGCAGAGACAGGCTTTCCTCGCCTTTTATCATCCTGAGACTTCAACTAACAGGCTGTGAGTTAGAGCTGTGCGGTTCCTGCAGAGACAGAACAAAGGCTATTTTACTTAATCCCTCTCTGTTTTACTATGAAGTACTAAATGCCTGAGACAGTAGCTTCTAGCCTCAGAACAACTCAGACAGGCAGGTCACCTACAAAAGCAAAGTGACTTAGACTTAAGATAGGTAAACATTTCATTATTACATTGTTAGGGTTAGGTAATCTAAAGCCTCACTGATGGGTGCCAGGATGCCCCAGATGGGCTGCTTTCCTGCTTCATGAATAATTAACCACAGGATGTGCTGTCCAGAATTCTATTCTGTTCTCTATTCTATTCTATTCTATTCTATTCTATTCTATTCTATTCTATTCTCTATTCTGAGTCAAGATATAATTCATATAGCTATCATCAGGCTCTTCCTCGAGTGGGGGATTTTATTGTCTTTCTCCTGGGCTTTGGGGACTTCTGCTGAAACAGATGGCTTATGGCCCAGTTTCTGATGGAGACAAAATGGGATGAACAGGCCCTTTCAGTAAATGTAGTAAATCTCCCCCATTTTTCTGCTCCAAAGTGGTTACTTTAACAGTTATCTGAATTTCAACCAATATTAGTAATTATTATTTTCCCCAAGATAATACTTTTATTAATTAATTGAAAATTACAACTAATAAACCCCATCACACCTGTTTCCCATCCCTTCCAGGCCTATTCTCCCACTCTTGTACGCACTCACCCACCAAAAAAAAAAAGAAAGAACATTTTTAAGTTGAAAAACTTGCTATCTTACTCTATAATACTCCTTCATTGTAAAGACTTTCATTATTCATTTAAAAATTTCAACAATAATCTTTGAATATAATTTATGTATTTTCTGCATATTTATATGTATTTTAAGATATGAATTAAGCACTTTTTTTCATTCAAAATCTATGTTGTTACTAATTGAAAGTTTTTGGACATAAAATAAAAGAATAGCATTAAAAAGTAAATAGATACCTATAGAATGAACATAGTATAACTTTAGCTTTAGAATTATCATCTAATTAGAATGACAAAGGCTTTACAATCTCAGACAGTTAGACTCTGTGAGGGTGGAGCAAAGACATAGCAGGAAGAAAGCTGGAAGCCTACATCTTGATCCAAAAGCAAGTGGCAGAGAAAGCACATTGGTAATGGTAGGATCCTTTTGAATCTACAAACTTCAAAAATACTGTGACATACTTTCTCCAACAAAGGCCCACATCCTAATCTTTCCCAAAATAGTGGCAACCAAATATGAGCTATAGGAATAACTTTCATTCAAAGCACCACATATTTAAAGTTAAAATATCAAAAATAATTTTCTGAAAGTAATGATCTAATAAGCACAGTATCTGTAAACATAATTTTTTTTAAAAAGGAATGTTTGCAGAGTTATAGAGATACAGGGTATCACCAGAAGTAAATGTGTGATCAATTGAAGGGTTTTATAAAAATGTTGGCTTTCAGCCAATCAGCATATCAATCTTATCTAGTAATGTGACATGGTTTAGTAACATTCCCAGGTTTCTAAAAACTACTAAAATGATACAATATATTTTGATATATTTATAAGCTATTTGTGTTTTCTCTTCTCATGTTTTTAATGTCATGTTTACCTCTTTCAGTTATTGATACAGATACCTAATCATAATAGTCTATCAGCTCTAAATTATCCAAATAATTTGCTTATATGATTTTTCTTGCCCTTTTCTTTTTGTGGATTTATTTATTTATTTTTGGAATCAGAGCATTTTATTTAATTTATTTTTTTCCTTTTTATTGGATATTATATTTACATTTCAGATTTTATCCCCTTACCCATTCCTCCCACTACCCAGGAACCTCCTATCCCATCCCCTCCTCCTGCTTCTATGAGAATGTGCCCCCACTTACCCCCCCACTCCTACCTCCCCACCCTCGAATTTTCCCCCTCTTGGTGTTCAGCCTTCATGGGACCAAGGATCTCCTCTACCACCTATGCCCAACAAGGCCATCCTCCCCTACATATACAGATGGAGTCATGGGTCCCTCCCTATGTGCTCTCAGGCTGGTGGTTTAGACCCTGGGGAGCTCTGGTTGGTTGGTATTGTTGATCTCCTCATGGGGCCACAAACCCTTTCAGCTCCTTCAGTCTTCTAACTTCTCCATTGGGAACCCCTTGATCAGATCAATGGTTAACTGTGAGCATCTGCCTCTGAATATGTCAGACTCTGGCAAACCTCTACAGAGACAACTATATCAGGCTCCTATCAGCATGCAATTCTTGACATTCACATCAGCGTTTACCTTTGGTGACAGCACATGGGATGGATACCCAGGTGGAATGGTGGTCCTTCAGTTTCTGTCTCACACTTTGTCTCCATATTTGCTCCCTTGAGTATTTTTGTTACGTCTTCTAAGTAGGACCAAGGCCCCCACACTTGATCTTCCTTCTTCATGAGCTTGATGTGGTCTGTGAGTTGTATCTTGGGTATTGCGAACTTTTGGGCTAATATCCACTTATCAGTCAGTGCATACCATGTGTGTTCTTTTGTGATTGGGTTACCTCACTCAGTATGATATTTTCTAGTTCCATCCATTTGCCTAAGAATTTTATGGATTCATTGTTTTTAATAGCTGAGTAATACTCCATTGTGTAAATGTACCACAATTTTTCTATCCATTCCTCTGTTGAAGGACATCTGGGTTCTTTCCAGCTTCTGGCTATTATAAATAAGGCTGCTACAAACATAGTGGAGCATGTGTCCTCATTATATGTTGGAGCATCTTCTGGGTATATGCCCAGGAGTGGTATAGCTGGGTCCTCAGGTAATGCTATGTCCAGTTTTCTGAGGAACCACCAGACTGATTTCCAGAGTGTTTGTACCAGCTTACAATCCCATCAACAATGGAGGAGTGTTCCTCTTTCTCCACATCCTTGCCAGCATCTACTATCACCTGAGTTTTTGATCTTAGCCATTCTGACTGGTGTGAGGTGGAATCTCAGGGTTATTTTATTTTTATTTCCCTGATGACTAAGGATATTGAGCATTTCTTAAGGTGCTTCTCAGCCACTCGAGTTTCCTCAGTTGAGAATTTTTGTTTAGCTCTGTACCCCATTTTTAATAGGGTTATTTGGTTGTGTGGAGTCTAATTTCTTGAGATCTTTGTACATATTGGATATTAGCTTTCTATCAGATGTAGGATTTGTAATGATCTTTTCCCAATCTGTTGGATGCCGTTTTGTTCTATTGATGGTGTCCTTTGCCTTACAGAAGATTTGCAATTTTATGAGGTTCCATTTTTCAATTCTTAATCTTAGAGCATAAGCCATTGGTGTTCTGTTCAGGAACTTTTCCCCTGTGCCTAGGTATTTGAGGTTCTTCCCCACCTTCTCTTCTATTAGTTTCAGTGTATCTGGTTTTATGTGGAGGTCCTTTATCCACTTGAACTTGAGCTTTGTACAAGGGGATAAAAATGAATTGATGTGCATTCTTCTACATGCTGACCTCTAGTTGAACCAGCACCATTTGTTGAAAATGCTGTCCTTTTTCCACTGGATGGTTTTAGCTCCTTTGTCAAAGATCAAGTGACCATAGGTGTGTGGGTTCATGTCTGGATCTTCAGTTCTAATTCCATTGATCTTCCTGCCTATCTCTGTACCAATACCATGCAATTTTTATCACTATTTCTCTGTAGTACAGCTTGAGGTCAGGGATGATGATTCCACAAGAAGTTCTTGTATTGTCGAGAATAGTTCTCACTATCTTTTTTTTTTTTTTTTTTTTGCTATTTCAAATGAATTTGCAGATTGCTCTATCTTCATGAAGAATTGATTTGGAATTTTGATGGGGATTGCATTGAATCTGTAGATTGCTTTTGGTAGGATGGCCATTTTTACTATATTAATCCTGCCAATTCACGAGCATGGGAGATCTTTCCATCTTCTGAGATTTTCTTCGATTTCTTTCTTCAGAGATTTGAAGTTCTTGTCATATAGATCTTTCACTTGCTTGGTTAGATTCACTCCAAGATATTTTATATTATTTGTGACTATTGTGAATGGTGTCATTTCCCTAATTTCTTTCTCAGACTGTTTATCCTTTGAGTAGAGGAAGGCTACTGATTTGTTTGAGTTGATTTTATATCCATCCACTTTGCTGAAGTTGTTTATCAGGTTTAGGAATTCTCTGGTGGAAGTTTTAGGGTCACTTAAGTATACTATTATATCATCTGCAAATAGTGAAATTTTGACTTCTTCCTTTTCTATTTGTATCCCTTTGACTTACTTTTGTTGTCGACTTGCTCTGGCTAGGACTTCCAGTACTATATTGAATAGGCAGGAAGAGAGTGGACAGCCTTGTCTAGTCCCTGATCTTAGTGAGATTGCTTCAGGTTTCTCTCCATTTAGTTTGATGTTGGCTACTGGCTTGCTGTATATTACTTTTACTATGTTTAGGTATAGGCCTTGAATTCCTGATCTTTCCAAGTCTTTTATTATGAAGAGATGTTGAATTTCATCAAATGCTTTCTCAGCATCTAGTGAGATGATCAGGTGGTTTTCTTCTTTGAGTTTGTTTATGTAGTGTATTACATTGATGGATTTCCAAGTATTGAACCATCCCTGCATTCCTGGGATAAAGCCTACTTGACCATGGTAGATGATTGTTTTGATATGTTCTTGGATTCAGTTTGCAAGAATTTTATTGAGTATTTTTGCATCAATATTCATGAGAGATTGGTCTGAAGTTCTCTTTCTTTGTTGAGTCTTTGTGAGGTTTAGGTATGAACGTAATTGTAGCTTCATAGAACGAATTGGGTAGTGTTCCTTCTGTTTTTATTTTGTGGAATAGTTTGAAGAGAATTGGTATTAGGTCTTCCTGGTAGGTCTGATATAGTTCTGCACTAAAATCATCTGATCTGGATGATTTTTTTTGGTGAGAAGACTTTTTTGGGGGGCTGGGGTTGGTTTTTCGAGACAGGGTTTCTCTGTGTAGACCTGGCTGTCCCAGAACTCACTTTGTAGACCAGGCTGTCCTCAAACTCGGAAATGTGCCTCCCAAGTGCTGGGATTAAAGGCCTGCACTACAACTGCCCGGTGAGGAGACTTTTAATTACTGCTTCTATTTCTTTAGGGGTTATGGGACTGTTTAGATGGTTTATCTGCTCCTGATTTAATTTTGGTACCTGGCATCTGTCTAGAAAATTGTTCATTTCATCCAGATTTTTCAATTTTGTTGAGTATAGGCCTCTGTAGTAGGATCTGATGATTTTTTAAATTTCTTCAGTTTCTGTTTTTATGTCTCCCTTTTCAGTTCTGATTTTATTAATTTGGATACTGTCTCTGTGCCCTTTGATTAGTCTGGATAAGCATCTATCTATCTTGTTGATTTTCTCCAAGAACCAGCTCCTGGTTTTGTTGATATTTTGTATAGTTCTTTCTGTTTCTACTTGGTTGATTTCAGCCCCGAGTTTGATTATTTCCTGCAGTCTACTCCTCTTGGGTATATTTGCTTCTTTTTGTTCTAAAGTTTTCAGGTGTGCTGTCAATTTGTTAGTGTATGCTCTTTCCAGCTTCTTTTTGTAGGCACTTAGAGTTATGAGTTTTCCTCTTAGTACTGCTTTTATGGAGTCCCACAAATTTTGGTATAATGTGTCCTCATTTTCAATAAATTCTAAAAAGTCTTTAATTTCTTTGTTTATTTCTTCCTTGACCAAGTCATCATTGAGTAGAGTGTTATTCAGTTTCCACGTGTATGTGGGCTTTTTATTATTTTTTGTCATTATTAAAGACCAGCTTTAGTCCATGGTGGTCTGATAGGGTGCAAGGATTATTTCAGTCTTCTTGTGTCTGTTGAGGCCTGTTTTGTGACCAATTATATTATCTATTTTTGAGAAGGTACCATGAGATGCTGAGAAAAAGGTATATTCTTTTGTTTTAGGTTGAAATGTTCTATAGATATTAGTTAAACCCACTTGGTTCATAACTTCTGTTAGTTTCATAGTGTCTCTGTTTAGTTTCTGTTTCCATGATCTGTCCATTGCTGAGAGTAGGGTGTTGAAATCCCCCACTATTATTATGTGAGGTGCAATGTATGCTTTGAGCTTTAGTAAAGTTTTTTTTTTATGTATGTGGGTGCCCTTGCATTTGGGACATAGATGTTCATAATTGAGAGTTCATCTTTGTAGATTTTTCCTTTGATGTGTATGAAGTGTCCTTCCTTATCTTTTTTGTTTACTTTTGGTTGAAAATCGATTTTATTTGATATTAGAATTGCTACTCCAGCTTGTTTCTTGGGACCATTTGCTTGGAAGATTGTTTTTTATCCTTTTACTCTGAGGTAGTGTCTGTCTTTTTCACAGAGATGCGTTTCCTGTATTCAGCAAAATTCTGGGTCCTGTTTATGTATCCAGTCTGATAGTCTATGTCTTTTTATTAGAGAATTGAGTTCATTGACATTAAGATATATTAAGGGAAAATGATTGTTGCTTCCTGTTACTTTTGTTATTAGAGGTGGAATTATGTTTGTGTAACTGTCTTCTTTTGGAGTTTTTGGAAGATTACCTTCTTGCTTTTTCTAGGTTGTACTTTTCCTCCTTTGTTGGAGTTTTCCAATAATTTCCACAATTACCCTTTGAAGTGCTGGATTTGTGAAAAGATATTGTGTAAATTTGCTTTTGTCATGGAATATCTTGGTTTCTCTATCAATAGTGATTGTGAGTTTTGCTGGGTATAGTAGTCTGGGCTGGCATTTGTGTTCTCTTAGGGTCTGTATGATATCAGTCCAGGATCTTCTGGCTTTTATAGTCTCTGGTGAGAAGTCTGGTGTAATTCTGATAGGTCTGCCTTTATATGTTACTTTACCTTTTTCCTTTACTGCTTTTAGTATTTTTTCTTTGTTTTGTACATTTGATGTTTTGATTATTATGTGATGGGAGGAATTTATTTTCTGGTCTAGTCTATTTGGAGTTCTGCAGGCTTCTTTTATGTTCATAGGCATCTCTTTCTTTAGGTTAGGGAAGTTTTCCTCTATAATTTTGTTGAAGATATTTACTGGCTCATTAAGTTGGGAATCTTCATTCTCATCTATACCTATTATTTTTAGGTTTGGTCTTCTCTTTGTGTCCTGGATTTCCTGAATGCTTTTGGTTAGTAGCTTTTTGCATTTTGCATTTTCTTTGACAGTTGTGTCAATGGTTTCCATGGTATCTTCTGCACATGAGATTCTCTATTCTATCTCTTGTATTCTGTTGTTGATGCTTGAGTCTATGACTCCTGATCTCTTTCCTAGGTTTTCTATCTCCAGGGTAGTCTCCCTTTGTGATTTCTTTATTGTTTCAACTTCCAATTTTAGGTCCTGAATGGTTTTATTTAATTCCTTCACCTGTTTGGTTGTGTTTTATTGCAATTCTTTAAGGGATTTTTGTGTTTCCCCTTTAAGGGCTTCTACCTGTTTACCTGTGTTCTCCTCAAATTCTTTGAGAGTGTTATTTATGTCCTTCTTAAAGTCCTCTATCATCATCATGAGAAATGATTTTAATTCTGAATCCTGCTTTTCTGGTGTGATGGGGTGTTCTGGGCTTGCTATGGTGGGAAAACTGGGTTCTGATGATGCCAAGTAACTCTGGTTTTTGTTGCTTACATTCTTGCACTTGCCTTTTGCCATGTGGTTAACTCTAGTGCTACCTGCACTCACGGTCTCTTACTGGAGCCTGCCTTTCCTGTTACCTTGCTTGTGTGAGAATTCCTCAGGGTCCAGATATCTCTGTGATCCTGTGAACCTGAGCTCCAGCTGCTATGAGTGCAGTGGCTCCTCTAGGATGTCTCAGGATATGGTGTCTTCACACAAGCAGACCAGCTAGGTGTCTGCTTCTCTGAGTACAGTGGCTCCTCTAGGATGTCTCGAGATATGGTGTCCGCTACTCTGAGTTCAGTGACTCCTCTCGGATGTCTTGGGATATGGCATCTTCACACAAGCAGACCAGCTAAGTGTCTGCCCCAGCCACAAGGACTAGGCAAGGGGCAGAAGGGGAGTGGTATTCCACACGAGTGGGGTTTGGGTGCCTGGTAGGTCCTGAGTGCCCCCTGCTCCCAGTTGTAGCTCTGGGGAGTAGGGTAGTGGGCAATTGTTCTTATCCACTGCTCTGAGTTCAGTTGCTCCTCTAGGATGTCTCGGGATATGGTTTCTTCATGGAAGCAGACCACCTAGGTGTCTGGCCCAGCCACGAAGACCAGGAGAGGGTGATTTAAAAAAAATAGACTCATGCTTTAATTTTAATATATTTGAGTTAATCAATCTTTCCTAATATGTCTTGTATTTCCTTGTCATTATGATTTGTATTTTGATGACCCTGGAGTTTACCAATTGGCTAGATTGGCTGACCAGCAAGCTCCATGGATCCATCCATCTCTATCCATTATTCCAGTATTAGGCTTGTAGATGTGTACTAACCATATTTTATATAGATATTGGGGATCTACTTCAGATCCTCATTCTTATGCAATAGGCAGGCACTTTACCAATGAAGCACTCTCTTCATCTTCTGGTTTCTCTACTTGTTCTACAGGTCATCTTCATATGGTAAAATATTGTTTGGATTATTGAGAACTTTAAGTTTTGAAATATTTTTCTTCAATTAGAAATGAACATAAAATAGTGTTAGAAGTATTTAAAAGGGTAAATATTTAATTGGAAAATATAAACAAAAAGTAGTAAGAACATTTGTATCAGTACAGTAACATGCAGAGCAGAAGCACAAAATAAAAGAATTAGCCATTGAGACAAAACAGTCATAGGAATTATGAAACAGATGATCAGAGAAGGAAAGGGGAAAAGGCAAAGACAAATTGAAATAGAATTTAGTGTTTTTTTAAAAAACTCAGTCGTGTCACATGATGTTTTTCTGGAAGCTGTCTTTTGAGAGAACATGTGAGGTTTTGCTGAAAACAGACATTGGAGAGGGCATGTGATGTTTAGAAAGAATATAAATAGAACCCCACACTGAGAGGATGTTCTTGCATTGCTATCCCAATCAATGTTTTACTGGTCTTCACTGGTCTTTTCTGGTCTTGACCTTGTAGTAAAAAATACACCAACTTTTGGTGCTATTCTGGCTGATTCTGACCACTTCTGTGGGGCCTTGCTGTTTCTGCTGGATTGTGCTGTTGCTACTAATTCTTGTTTGGTGTTTTCTATTGGACTAGACTGCTAGTATCTGACAAAGAAGAGTGGAATTTCTCCAAGGAACTAGTTCTAAACATGTCCACAACCACTTTCTCTAATAATCTTTTTCGGTGGTCCAGAATGGAGGTTAAAGCATTTAAGAACCCTAAATAAAGTAGGTTTTGAAAAATCAAAGCCTACAACAATTGATGTCAGTTAAACAACACTACAAATAAAGTTGAACATATATATAAATTACAGAATATAAAGTACATGACATTATACATTATTAACTATATAGTGTATATAGAAACACACTAAATGTTGACCCTCACATATAAACAGGAGTCTATTTTTCAGGTTACAAAAGAAAAATATTATACAATAACCAGCTTTAACTAGTCCAAGATGTTTTGTAAATATAATGACCATGGTATGTTTTAAAACTTAAAGTATATTTGGAAATGAGCAAAATGTGATTTAAAATTTCAAAAAGTTTCATTCTTATTTTGTGTGGTTTTCTCATGTGAATGTTTGTGCATATATATTACATGTGTCCCTGTAGAGTACAGAAGAGTGTGCTGGAACTAGAGCTACACATGAGTATGAGTGACCATGTAGTACTGGGAACCAATTCTGACCCTTCTGCCAGAGCAACGACTATTCTTTTTTTTTTAAAGAATTATCTATTTTATGAATATGAGTAGTACACTGTGGTTGTCCTCAGACACACCAGAAGAGGGCATTGGGTCCCATACAGATAGTTATGAGCCATCATGTGGTTGCTGGGAATTGAACTCAGAACCTCTGGCAGAGCAGTCAGTGCTCTTAACCACTGAGCCATCTCTCCAGCCTGCAACAAATATTCTTAAACACTGAGCTGTCTTTCTTGCCACACGTTACTTCATTTATATATATATATATATATATTTTAACATATTGGGGAAAATAATAATATGTAAAAAAAAAAAAAGGCAGAAAGTCAACCATAACTGTGCTAGTAGTATTTTTTTTTGGTAGTAGGAATTAGTACTATGGTGATCATTTTTATTAAAACTATTTTTGTTTTTAAAGTAACATTAATCATAACATGATTTTGATAATACAGGCATATTTTAAAAATAAAAATAAAACATAGAGATCATATTCGAAAGTACTGTGTAGATATTGTTTTTAAAGAAAAATCCACAGATATGTCTACATTGAAAAAAAAAACATTAAAAATGGTTTTCTAATGACTTTTTAAATTCCCCCCAAAATTGATTCTAGGCTAATATGGCTTACTGGATGTTATCTCACAGCTTTTACAACCAATAAAAGCTCTCATAGTTTACACCAGACACAACTTAGAATACATACGCCACGTTCTTCCTTAATTGCTTCCTCCAGCTGAGTTGTAAATTGTGAACAGCACAACAAGAATGAATTCATATCATCACCAACCTTCCAAAAAAATCACAAAACAGAGTTACTTTTAATTTTAGGACCCACTTGTATATCCACTTGTTTATCCACTTGTATATCCACTTGTTTCTTAATCTATTTAACTGTATTTGGAAAATATTTTGGTTTTGTGTTATTTCTGCTGTTTCAAACTTGGGTGGCAAGAAGCCGTGTTTCAAATGGCATCCCAGCAAACCCTCCTAG
>JANHMN010000793.1:0-15361 GCA_030674055.1 Rhabdomys pumilio
CTAGGAGGGTTTGCTGGGATGCCATTTGAAACACGGCTTCTTGCCACCCAAGTTTGAAACAGCAGAAATAACACAAAACCAAAATATTTTCCAAATACAGTTAAATAGATTAAGAAACAAGTGGATATACAAGTGGATAAACAAGTGGATATACAAGTGGGTCCTAAAATTAAAAGTAACTCTGTTTTGTGATTTTTTTGGAAGGTTGGTGATGATATGAATTCATTCTTGTTGTGCTGTTCACAATTTACAACTCAGCTGGAGGAAGCAATTAAGGAAGAACGTGGCGTATGTATTCTAAGTTGTGTCTGGTGTAAACTATGAGAGCTTTTATTGGTTGTAAAAACTGTGAGATAACATCCAGTAAGCCATATTAGCCTAGAATCAATTTTGGGGGGAATTTAAAAAGTCATTAGAAAACCATTTTTAATGTTTTTTTTTTCAATGTAGACATATCTGTGGATTTTTCTTTAAAAACAATATCTACACAGTACTTTCGAATATGATCTCTATGTTTTATTTTTATTTTTAAAATATGCCTGTATTATCAAAATCATGTTATGATTAATGTTACTTTAAAAACAAAAATAGTTTTAATAAAAATGATCACCATAGTACTAATTCCTACTACCAAAAAAAAATACTACTAGCACAGTTATGGTTGACTTTCTGCCTTTTTTTTTTTTTACATATTATTATTTTCCCCAATATGTTAAAATATATATATATATATATATAAATGAAGTAACGTGTGGCAAGAAAGACAGCTCAGTGTTTAAGAATATTTGTTGCAGGCTGGAGAGATGGCTCAGTGGTTAAGAGCACTGACTGCTCTGCCAGAGGTTCTGAGTTCAATTCCCAGCAACCACATGATGGCTCATAACTATCTGTATGGGACCCAATGCCCTCTTCTGGTGTGTCTGAGGACAACCACAGTGTACTACTCATATTCATAAAATAGATAATTCTTTAAAAAAAAAAGAATAGTCGTTGCTCTGGCAGAAGGGTCAGAATTGGTTCCCAGTACTACATGGTCACTCATACTCATGTGTAGCTCTAGTTCCAGCACACTCTTCTGTACTCTACAGGGACACATGTAATATATATGCACAAACATTCACATGAGAAAACCACACAAAATAAGAATGAAACTTTTTGAAATTTTAAATCACATTTTGCTCATTTCCAAATATACTTTAAGTTTTAAAACATACCATGGTCATTATATTTACAAAACATCTTGGACTAGTTAAAGCTGGTTATTGTATAATATTTTTCTTTTGTAACCTGAAAAATAGACTCCTGTTTATATGTGAGGGTCAACATTTAGTGTGTTTCTATATACACTATATAGTTAATAATGTATAATGTCATGTACTTTATATTCTGTAATTTATATATATGTTCAACTTTATTTGTAGTGTTGTTTAACTGACATCAATTGTTGTAGGCTTTGATTTTTCAAAACCTACTTTATTTAGGGTTCTTAAATGCTTTAACCTCCATTCTGGACCACCGAAAAAGATTATTAGAGAAAGTGGTTGTGGACATGTTTAGAACTAGTTCCTTGGAGAAATTCCACTCTTCTTTGTCAGATACTAGCAGTCTAGTCCAATAGAAAACACCAAACAAGAATTAGTAGCAACAGCACAATCCAGCAGAAACAGCAAGGCCCCACAGAAGTGGTCAGAATCAGCCAGAATAGCACCAAAAGTTGGTGCATTTTTTACTACAAGGTCAAGACCAGAAAAGACCAGTGAAGACCAGTAAAACATTGATTGGGATAGCAATGCAAGAACATCCTCTCAGTGTGGGGTTCTATTTATATTCTTTCTAAACATCACATGCCCTCTCCAATGTCTGTTTTCAGCAAAACCTCACATGTTCTCTCAAAAGACAGCTTCCAGAAAAACATCATGTGACACGACTGAGTTTTTTAAAAAAACACTAAATTCTATTTCAATTTGTCTTTGCCTTTTCCCCTTTCCTTCTCTGATCATCTGTTTCATAATTCCTATGACTGTTTTGTCTCAATGGCTAATTCTTTTATTTTGTGCTTCTGCTCTGCATGTTACTGTACTGATACAAATGTTCTTACTACTTTTTGTTTATATTTTCCAATTAAATATTTACCCTTTTAAATACTTCTAACACTATTTTATGTTCATTTCTAATTGAAGAAAAATATTTCAAAACTTAAAGTTCTCAATAATCCAAACAATATTTTACCATATGAAGATGACCTGTAGAACAAGTAGAGAAACCAGAAGATGAAGAGAGTGCTTCATTGGTAAAGTGCCTGCCTATTGCATAAGAATGAGGATCTGAAGTAGATCCCCAATATCTATATAAAATATGGTTAGTACACATCTACAAGCCTAATACTGGAATAATGGATAGAGATGGATGGATCCATGGAGCTTGCTGGTCAGCCAATCTAGCCAATTGGTAAACTCCAGGGTCATCAAAATACAAATCATAATGACAAGGAAATACAAGACATATTAGGAAAGATTGATTAACTCAAATATATTAAAATTAAAGCATGAGTCTATTTTTTTTAAATCACCCTCTCCTGGTCTTCGTGGCTGGGCCAGACACCTAGGTGGTCTGCTTCCATGAAGAAACCATATCCCGAGACATCCTAGAGGAGCAACTGAACTCAGAGCAGTGGATAAGAACAATTGCCCACTACCCTACTCCCCAGAGCTACAACTGGGAGCAGGGGGCACTCAGGACCTACCAGGCACCCAAACCCCACTCGTGTGGAATACCACTCCCCTTCTGCCCCTTGCCTAGTCCTTGTGGCTGGGGCAGACACTTAGCTGGTCTGCTTGTGTGAAGATGCCATATCCCAAGACATCCGAGAGGAGTCACTGAACTCAGAGTAGCGGACACCATATCTCGAGACATCCTAGAGGAGCCACTGTACTCAGAGAAGCAGACACCTAGCTGGTCTGCTTGTGTGAAGACACCATATCCTGAGACATCCTAGAGGAGCCACTGCACTCATAGCAGCTGGAGCTCAGGTTCACAGGATCACAGAGATATCTGGACCCTGAGGAATTCTCACACAAGCAAGGTAACAGGAAAGGCAGGCTCCAGTAAGAGACCGTGAGTGCAGGTAGCACTAGAGTTAACCACATGGCAAAAGGCAAGTGCAAGAATGTAAGCAACAAAAACCAGAGTTACTTGGCATCATCAGAACCCAGTTTTCCCACCATAGCAAGCCCAGAACACCCCATCACACCAGAAAAGCAGGATTCAGAATTAAAATCATTTCTCATGATGATGATAGAGGACTTTAAGAAGGACATAAATAACACTCTCAAAGAATTTGAGGAGAACACAGGTAAACAGGTAGAAGCCCTTAAAGGGGAAACACAAAAATCCCTTAAAGAATTGCAATAAAACACAACCAAACAGGTGAAGGAATTAAATAAAACCATTCAGGACCTAAAATTGGAAGTTGAAACAATAAAGAAATCACAAAGGGAGACTACCCTGGAGATAGAAAACCTAGGAAAGAGATCAGGAGTCATAGACTCAAGCATCAACAACAGAATACAAGAGATAGAATAGAGAATCTCATGTGCAGAAGATACCATGGAAACCATTGACACAACTGTCAAAGAAAATGCAAAATGCAAAAAGCTACTAACCAAAAGCATTCAGGAAATCCAGGACACAAAGAGAAGACCAAACCTAAAAATAATAGGTATAGATGAGAATGAAGATTCCCAACTTAATGAGCCAGTAAATATCTTCAACAAAATTATAGAGGAAAACTTCCCTAACCTAAAGAAAGAGATGCCTATGAACATAAAAGAAGCCTGCAGAACTCCAAATAGACTAGACCAGAAAATAAATTCCTCCCATCACATAATAATCAAAACATCAAATGTACAAAACAAAGAAAAAATACTAAAAGCAGTAAAGGAAAAAGGTAAAGTAACATATAAAGGCAGACCTATCAGAATTACACCAGACTTCTCACCAGAGACTATAAAAGCCAGAAGATCCTGGACTGATATCATACAGACCCTAAGAGAACACAAATGCCAGCCCAGACTACTATACCCAACAAAACTCACAATCACTATTGATAGAGAAACCAAGATATTCCATGACAAAAGCAAATTTACACAATATCTTTTCACAAATCCAGCACTTCAAAGGGTAATTGTGGAAATTATTGGAAAACTCCAACAAAGGAGGAAAAGTACAACCTAGAAAAAGCAAGAAGGTAATCTTCTAAAAACTCCAAAAGAAGATAGTTACACAAACATAATTCCACCTCTAATAACAAAAGTAACAGGAAGCAACAATCATTTTCCCTTAATGTATCTTAATGTCAATGAACTCAATTCTCTAATAAAAAGACATAGACTATCAGACTGGATACATAAACAGGACCCAGAATTTTGCTGAATACAGGAAACGCATCTCTGTGAAAAAGACAGACACTACCTCAGAGTAAAAGGATAAAAAACAATCTTCCAAGCAAATGGTCCCAAGAAACAAGCTGGAGTAGCAATTCTAATATCAAATAAAATCGATTTTCAACCAAAAGTAAACAAAAAAGATAAGGAAGGACACTTCATACACATCAAAGGAAAAATCTACAAAGATGAACTCTCAATTATGAACATCTATGTCCCAAATGCAAGGGCACCCACATACATAAAAAAAAAACTTTACTAAAGCTCAAAGCATACATTGCACCTCACATAATAATAGTGGGGGATTTCAACACCCTACTCTCAGCAATGGACAGATCATGGAAACAGAAACTAAACAGAGACACTATGAAACTAACAGAAGTTATGAACCAAGTGGATTTAACTAATATCTATAGAACATTTCAACCTAAAACAAAAGAATATACCTTTTTCTCAGCACCTCATGGTACCTTCTCGAAAATAGATAATATAATTGGTCACAAAACAGGCCTCAACAGACACAAGAAGACTGAAATAATCCTTGCACCCTATCAGACCACCATGGACTAAAGCTGGTCTTTAATAATGACAAAAAATAATAAAAAGCCCACATACACGTGGAAACTGAATAACACTCTACTCAATGATGACTTGGTCAAGGAAGAAATAAACAAAGAAATTAAAGACTTTTTAGAATTTATTGAAAATGAGGACACATTATACCAAAATTTGTGGGACTCCATAAAAGCAGTACTAAGAGGAAAACTCATAACTCTAAGTGCCTACAAAAAGAAGCTGGAAAGAGCATACACTAACAAATTGACAGCACACCTGAAAACTTTAGAACAAAAAGAAGCAAATATACCCAAGAGGAGTAGACTGCAGGAAATAATCAAACTCGGGGCTGAAATCAACCAAGTAGAAACAGAAAGAACTATACAAAATATCAACAAAACCAGGAGCTGGTTCTTGGAGAAAATCAACAAGATAGATAGATGCTTATCCAGACTAATCAAAGGGCACAGAGACAGTATCCAAATTAATAAAATCAGAACTGAAAAGGGAGACATAAAAACAGAAACTGAAGAAATTTAAAAAATCATCAGATCCTACTACAGAGGCCTATACTCAACAAAATTGAAAAATCTGGATGAAATGAACAATTTTCTAGACAGATGCCAGGTACCAAAATTAAATCAGGAGCAGATAAACCATCTAAACAGTCCCATAACCCCTAAAGAAATAGAAGCAGTAATTAAAAGTCTCCTCACCGGGCAGTTGTAGTGCAGGCCTTTAATCCCAGCACTTGGGAGGCACATTTCCGAGTTTGAGGACAGCCTGGTCTACAAAGTGAGTTCTGGGACAGCCAGGTCTACACAGAGAAACCCTGTCTCGAAAAACCAACCCCAGCCCCCCAAAAAAGTCTTCTCACCAAAAAAAATCATCCAGATCAGATGATTTTAGTGCAGAACTATATCAGACCTACCAGGAAGACCTAATACCAATTCTCTTCAAACTATTCCACAAAATAAAAACAGAAGGAACACTACCCAATTCGTTCTATGAAGCTACAATTACGTTCATACCTAAACCTCACAAAGACTCAACAAAGAAAGAGAACTTCAGACCAATCTCTCATGAATATTGATGCAAAAATACTCAATAAAATTCTTGCAAACTGAATCCAAGAACATATCAAAACAATCATCTACCATGGTCAAGTAGGCTTTATCCCAGGAATGCAGGGATGGTTCAATACTTGGAAATCCATCAATGTAATACACTACATAAACAAACTCAAAGAAGAAAACCACCTGATCATCTCACTAGATGCTGAGAAAGCATTTGATGAAATTCAACATCTCTTCATAATAAAAGACTTGGAAAGATCAGGAATTCAAGGCCTATACCTAAACATAGTAAAAGTAATATACAGCAAGCCAGTAGCCAACATCAAACTAAATGGAGAGAAACCTGAAGCAATCTCACTAAGATCAGGGACTAGACAAGGCTGTCCACTCTCTTCCTGCCTATTCAATATAGTACTGGAAGTCCTAGCCAGAGCAAGTCGACAACAAAAGTAAGTCAAAGGGATACAAATAGAAAAGGAAGAAGTCAAAATTTCACTATTTGCAGATGATATAATAGTATACTTAAGTGACCCTAAAACTTCCACCAGAGAATTCCTAAACCTGATAAACAACTTCAGCAAAGTGGATGGATATAAAATCAACTCAAACAAATCAGTAGCCTTCCTCTACTCAAAGGATAAACAGTCTGAGAAAGAAATTAGGGAAATGACACCATTCACAATAGTCACAAATAATATAAAATATCTTGGAGTGAATCTAACCAAGCAAGTGAAAGATCTATATGACAAGAACTTCAAATCTCTGAAGAAAGAAATCGAAGAAAATCTCAGAAGATGGAAAGATCTCCCATGCTCGTGAATTGGCAGGATTAATATAGTAAAAATGGCCATCCTACCAAAAGCAATCTACAGATTCAATGCAATCCCCATCAAAATTCCAAATCAATTCTTCATGAAGATAGAGCAATCTGCAAATTCATTTGAAATAGCAAAAAAAAAAAAAAAAAAAAGATAGTGAGAACTATTCTCGACAATACAAGAACTTCTTGTGGAATCATCATCCCTGACCTCAAGCTGTACTACAGAGAAATAGTGATAAAAATTGCATGGTATTGGTACAGAGATAGGCAGGAAGATCAATGGAATTAGAACTGAAGATCCAGACATGAACCCACACACCTATGGTCACTTGATCTTTGACAAAGGAGCTAAAACCATCCAGTGGAAAAAGGACAGCATTTTCAACAAATGGTGCTGGTTCAACTAGAGGTCAGCATGTAGAAGAATGCAAATCAATTCATTTTTACCCCTTGTACAAAGCTCAAGTTCAAGTGGATAAAGGACCTCCACATAAAACCAGATACACTGAAACTAATAGAAGAGAAGGTGGGGAAGAACCTCAAATACCTAGGCACAGGGGAAAAGTTCCTGAACAGAACACCAATGGCTTATGCTCTAAGATTAAGAATTGAAAAATGGAACCTCATAAAATTGCAAATCTTCTGTAAGGCAAAGGACACCATCAATAGAACAAAACGGCATCCAACAGATTGGGAAAAGATCATTACAAATCCTACATCTGATAGAAAGCTAATATCCAATATGTACAAAGATCTCAAGAAATTAGACTCCACACAACCAAATAACCCTATTAAAAATGGGGTACAGAGCTAAACAAAAATTCTCAACTGAGGAAACTCGAGTGGCTGAGAAGCACCTTAAGAAATGCTCAATATCCTTAGTCATCAGGGAAATAAAAATAAAATAACCCTGAGATTCCACCTCACACCAGTCAGAATGGCTAAGATCAAAAACTCAGGTGATAGTAGATGCTGGCAAGGATGTGGAGAAAGAGGAACACTCCTCCATTGTTGATGGGATTGTAAGCTGGTACAACCACTCTGGAAATCAGTCTGGTGGTTCCTCAGAAAACTGGACATAGCATTACCTGAGGACCCAGCTATACCACTCCTGGGCATATACCCAGAAGATGCTCCAACATATAATGAGGACACATGCTCCACTATGTTCATAGCAGCCTTATTTATAATATCCAGAAAATGGAAAGAACCCAGATGTCCTTCAACAGAGGAATGGATGGAGACATTGTGGTACATTTACACAATGGAGTATTACTCAGCTATTAAAAACAATGAATCCATAAAATTCTTAGGCAAATGGATGGAACTAGAAAATATCATACTGAGTGAGGTAACCCAATCACAAAAGAACACACATGGTATGCACTGACTGATAAGTGGATATTAGCCCAAAAGTTCGCAATACCCAAGATACAACTCACAGACCACATCAAGCTCATGAAGAAGGAAGATCAAGTGTGGGGGCCTTGGTCCTACTTAGAAGACGTAACAAAAATACTCAAGGGAGCAAATATGGAGACAAAGTGTGAGACAGAAACTGAAGGACCACCATTCCACCTGGGTATCCATCCCATGTGCTGTCACCAAAGGTAAACGCTGATGTGAATGTCAAGAATTGCATGCTGATAGGAGCCTGATATAGTTGTCTCTGTAGAGGTTTGCCAGAGTCTGACATATTCAGAGGCAGATGCTCACAGTTAACCATTGATCTGATCAAGGGGTTCCCAATGGAGAAGTTAGAAGACTGAAGGAGCTGAAAGGGTTTGTGGCCCCATGAGGAGATCAACAATACCAACCAACCAGAGCTCCCCAGGGTCTAAACCACCAGCCTGAGAGCACATAGGGAGGGACCCATGACTCCATCTGTATATGTAGGGGAGGATGGCCTTGTTGGGCATAGGTGGTAGAGGAGATCCTTGGTCCCATGAAGGCTGAACACCAAGAGGGGGAAAATTCGAGGGTGGGGAGGTAGGAGTGGGGGGGTAAGTGGGGGCACATTCTCATAGAAGCAGGAGGAGGGGATGGGATAGGAGGTTCCTGGGTAGTGGGAGGAATGGGTAAGGGGATAAAATCTGAAATGTAAATATAATATCCAATAAAAAGGAAAAAAATAAATTAAATAAAATGCTCTGATTCCAAAAATAAATAAATAAATCCACAAAAAGAAAAGGGCAAGAAAAATCATATAAGCAAATTATTTGGATAATTTAGAGCTGATAGACTATTATGATTAGGTATCTGTATCAATAACTGAAAGAGGTAAACATGACATTAAAAACATGAGAAGAGAAAACACAAATAGCTTATAAATATATCAAAATATATTGTATCATTTTAGTAGTTTTTAGAAACCTGGGAATGTTACTAAACCATGTCACATTACTAGATAAGATTGATATGCTGATTGGCTGAAATCCAACATTTTTATAAAACCCTTCAATTGATCACACATTTACTTCTGTTGATACCCTGTATCTCTATAACTCTGCAAACATTCCTTTTTTAAAAAAATTATGTTTACAGATACTGTGCTTATTAGATCATTACTTTCAGAAAATTATTTTTGATATTTTAACTTTAAATATGTGGTGCTTTGAATGAAAGTTATTCCTATAGCTCATATTTGGTTGCCACTATTTTGGGAAAGATTAGGATGTGGGCCTTTGTTGGAGAAAGTATGTCACAGTATTTTTGAAGTTTGTAGATTCAAAAGGATCCTACCATTACCAATGTGCTTTCTCTGCCACTTGCTTTTGGATCAAGATGTAGGCTTCCAGCTTTCTTCCTGCTATGTCTTTGCTCCACCCTCACAGAGTCTAACTGTCTGAGATTGTAAAGCCTTTGTCATTCTAATTAGATGATAATTCTAAAGCTAAAGTTATACTATGTTCATTCTATAGGTATCTATTTACTTTTTAATGCTATTCTTTTATTTTATGTCCAAAAACTTTCAATTAGTAACAACATAGATTTTGAATGAAAAAAAGTGCTTAATTCATATCTTAAAATACATATAAATATGCAGAAAATACATAAATTATATTCAAAGATTATTGTTGAAATTTTTAAATGAATAATGAAAGTCTTTACAATGAAGGAGTATTATAGAGTAAGATAGCAAGTTTTTCAACTTAAAAATGTTCTTTCTTTTTTTTTTGGTGGGTGAGTGCGTACAAGAGTGGGAGAATAGGCCTGGAAGGGATGGGAAACAGGTGTGATGGGGTTTATTAGTTGTAATTTTCAATTAATTAATAAAAGTATTATCTTGGGGAAAATAATAATTACTAATATTGGTTGAAATTCAGATAACTGTTAAAGTAACCACTTTGGAGCAGAAAAATGGGGGAGATTTACTACATTTACTGAAAGGGCCTGTTCATCCCATTTTGTCTCCATCAGAAACTGGGCCATAAGCCATCTGTTTCAGCAGAAGTCCCCAAAGCCCAGGAGAAAGACAATAAAATCCCCCACTCGAGGAAGAGCCTGATGATAGCTATATGAATTATATCTTGACTCAGAATAGAGAATAGAATAGAATAGAATAGAATAGAATAGAATAGAATAGAATAGAGAACAGAATAGAATTCTGGACAGCACATCCTGTGGTTAATTATTCATGAAGCAGGAAAGCAGCCCATCTGGGGCATCCTGGCACCCATCAGTGAGGCTTTAGATTACCTAACCCTAACAATGTAATAATGAAATGTTTACCTATCTTAAGTCTAAGTCACTTTGCTTTTGTAGGTGACCTGCCTGTCTGAGTTGTTCTGAGGCTAGAAGCTACTGTCTCAGGCATTTAGTACTTCATAGTAAAACAGAGAGGGATTAAGTAAAATAGCCTTTGTTCTGTCTCTGCAGGAACCGCACAGCTCTAACTCACAGCCTGTTAGTTGAAGTCTCAGGATGATAAAAGGCGAGGAAAGCCTGTCTCTGCTCTTTGTCCTCAGAACTTATACTTCTTTCAGAGTGCATGATCACATGGTAAAAGTTTATGAGTGTGCACATACATTCAGGTCATAAACTATCTTGTAGTGATGCTATATAGACATACAGATAACTTAAGTCTTAATGATAATGATTCTGTAAGAATTCCTAAAATTATATCAGTGATTATTAAGCTCTTTTATGATGGGACTGCTATTAAGTCCTTTTCTTATAGTCAAAACTGCAGTGAGAACTCTGCCAGTCTCCCAAGTGTCATCAGTTAATTGCTCTTAGATGGTAACCAGACTTTCTCCTACTCAGAGCATGAGGTTTACAACAAAGAATGTGTACATGCATGTCCACTGAGAGTAATTATCTGGCTAAATATTCATCATCTGTCACTAGCTCTACAGGTTCATGTAGAGTTAAAGACCATAACTAAGTTATTCCAGAAGTTTTGTGTAGATAACCCAGTCAGTATCTTCTGTCCTTCCACCTGTAGTAAATCCTTAGTTCCCTTTTTATGATCTTTGGTTAAATGTTTTACAACTCTTGAAATGTGTTCTAAGTTTTAGATGCCTGTTGGCTGTCTCAGAAGCAATTAACTCATGACACTTGAAGGCTGGCAGAGTTGCCATCACAGTTTTGACATCAGAAAGGATCTAATAGCTTTCTTATTATTTAAAAGAGGCCTGAATGTCTTTGTCTGGGTCATCATTTTGAAGCGGTGGTGATCCCTTCATGCTAGCTGCTTCTGCAAAATAAATGCTCTATTGTTCTTACATACTATTTGAATATGGGGTCCTCCTTCAGTGACTCTCAAACCCTAATAACACAATGCTGTGAGGCCTCCACTTCAGAGTAACTCAAAGCATTTCATCATTGTGACAGGAAAGCTGGTTGCTTCCACATGCCCATCTTTGAATTTGTATCTTTTCCCCACAAATTCTTCTTTTTAAAATCAGTGCTTTGCCATCATCATGTCTTTAAAGTGGCAGAGATGAAAGTTAAACGAAGTATAATGTGCAAAAACTATGATTCCTTCCCCCCCTCTGTTTTTCCTTTTTTTAGTGAACATAGATTATTTTCTCATACAATATATCCTGATTACAGTTTATACAGCCTTCACTCATCCCAGTTTCTCCCCACTTCCCCTTCCATATAGATGCACTCCCTTTCTGTTTCTCATTTCTAAGAGATAACATCAAACATAATAAAATAAAATTCATCACATTGAAGTTGAATAAGGCAAATCAATAGAAGGAAAGTATCAGAGAGAAAGCACAAAAATCAGAGAGCCACTTGTTCACATACTCAGAAGTCCCATAAAAATAATAAACAGAAAGCTATAATGCCAGGGAGCAGCCCTGGCAGAGGGAGTTCTTTTTTCTTGTCAGTTCTTCTTGAGGCAGCAGAGGTGGAAGAGCATCAGTGGAGGGTAAGACTTGGTCTTACGAGATTCAGGGTAAGACTTTGTCTTATGAGCTATTTAGGGTTGCTGTATAATAAAAAATTTACTTATCTAAGTCTAAGTTTCTGTGCTATTGTAGCTGACCTGCCTTCTGTGATCCCTTGAGGCCAGAAACTGCAGTTTTTGGCACTTAGCACCTCATCCTAAAACAGCAGGAGATTAAGTAAAGGATTAATTGTTAAGCCTTTTCCCTTCTGTCCTAGCACCTATAATAAATCATTAGTTCCCTTTTTATGACCTTTGGTTAATTGTTTTACAACCTCTTGGAAACAGGCTCTGGCTAGGAGAAAGTCTGGTTACCATCTAAGAGCAATTAACTGATGACACTTGAGAGACTGGCAGAATTCTCACTGCAATTTTGACTATAAGAAAGGGACTTAATAGCAGTCCCATCATAAAAGAGCTTAATAATCACTGATATAATTTTAGGAATTCTTACAGAATCATTATCATTAAGACTTAAGTCATCTGTATGTCTATATAGCATCACTACAAGATAGTACGTCTTCATGGATCTGCAGAGATCTGCTCCAAAGGGGTGGGCTATTACTTAGTGACTGTTACATGTGTTTAATAATAATAGAAAAAGCACATTAATAGTAGGAATATTTCCTAAAATGAATTCCTTTGAGCCTTGCTATATAAGGATGAACCTGTCACAAATTATATAATAATCCTAAACAGGCCATTTCAGGAGGATCACCTGCTAGTTATTAGCTTGTCCCATTATGGCTCCTAAAACTATAATATATATGCAGCAGACCTGGTGCAGTTCTGTGTGGGCTGTGTGCCTGCTGCTTCAGTCTTTGTGACTTCATATGCACCTTGCCTATTGATTCAGAGGACTTTGCTCTCCTAGTGTTCTCCATCCTCTCTGGCTCTTACACTTTTTCCACCTCTTCCTCTGTGGAGTTCCCTGAGCTCTGAGGGGAGGAATTTAATGAAGACACCATATTTAAAACTGTTGTCACAGCAATTTAAAAACAATTAAGAAAGAAGTTGGTATCAGAAAGTAGACTATTTCTATGTAATTTTGAAGGAAAGTGGAAATTTTATTGGACTTTGAACTCAGAATACAGTTGAATGCTGAAAGTGGAGCTTAATGGGCTTAGTAGAAGTTTGGAAGACTGAGATCCACACAGACTGTGGTGGCCCTGCTCAAGTTTCAGAGAGGAACAATCCTAGCCTCTGGATTAGAGACAATTCCTGTGACATTTTGGCAAAGAATGTGGCTGCTTTCTACCCATGTGCTGAGAATTTATCTGAGGTCATGTTAAAATTCTTTAATAGAGGAGGTTTCAAGGCACCCCTCTATTGACTCTGCCCAGTGCTTACTAGTAATTCCTTTCATGCGGGTCTACAATGTAAAAGAGCAAATGGGGCAGAAAATAATACAAAATGTAAAGTTTTAAGAGATAAATAATGCACCAGAAAATTTAATGCTGGAGCCAAGGTCTCTACTGAAAGAGATAAGGTGATTGAAGAGAGCCCTGAGGTGCTCTCAGTGCAAGACCCAACCCAGCTAAACTTCCTTTCTCCAGTGAAAGAAATAAAGATTAAGACATTGTCTGCTCCTAAAAACAGCAGACAAAAGCTGGTGCAAATGTGATTCAAGGGGCCAGACTCTGTTCCCAAGCAGGAAGCTGAACTTCACAGCATCACCCACTGTTGTTCTGGCTTCAGAGTCATGAATGCATGAATAAAGTTGTATAGAATCTTACTCCATGGTTATAAAAAGCTGCTGAAGCTGAAGCTGTATGGCATGGTAGGGCAGTCCTTGTATAAAGGTCCTGAAAGGGTAAGAGGCTCTAAGAGTCTACTGTGTGAATGAAAGTGAAGCCTGGATTGTGTTGGAGACCCCAAGATGTTAGAGGTGTCAGAGCTGTCTGCCAAGGAGGGCGATAGTGGGGATTGGAATGTCACAAGAGAGAGACATATATCTTACAGGAAGCAGAGTTGTAATTCTGGAGCCAGCTAAGACCTCTGACCTCAGTTTCCTCACTGTGACTGGATTCCTTCCTTTTGGAATGGTAATGTATATTTTGTTCCATTGTATGTTGAAAGTATGAAATTTGTATTTTGATTTTACAGTTAAGTGATTGACCTGAGTCTCACAACAGATTCTGAATGGTGGACTTTAAACAGTGTTGAGACGGAAAAATAAATGTGTATAGCATTATGGTATGAACACAGGTCTTTGAGAACCATGGAGTAGATTGTGGTAGTTTGAATGAAAGTGGCTCCCATATAGGCTATGATCAAAATATTGGTCCCCAGTTGTTGGAACCTTTTGGAGGGATGGCCCTGTTGGGCAAAAGTGTGTCACAGGAGTGGCTTTGAAAGTTAAAAAACTCAGGCCATTCCTAGTGTGCTTTCTCTTCTTGTTGCTTTCAGATCAAGATGTGAGCCCTAGAGCTGTTCCTGACACAATACCTTTGTTCCTTCATCATGGACTCTAACCCTTCCTTTGACAAGTTCCCTTCTTCACCATATTTTGTCTCACAATGTAATAATAATTAGGATAAACATGCAATTCTCTCTTCAAGAAGCATTATTAAGCATGATTTAACTCAGACTTCAACATGAAAAGCAGTCACTTAAAGTCATCAGCTGATTGTTGGCCTCACTAAATATCTGATTCAGTAGCCTAGGGAAGAAGTCAAAAGATGCTTATTTGCAGATGATACAATTCTATATATAAAAAAAACCCATACATTCTACAAAAAAAAAAACCTCTACTCATAAATATATTCAGTAAAATAAAAGGAAACAAAATTTAGACACAAAAATCGGTAGCTTTCTTGTATACAAATGACAAACATGCATAGAAAGAAAACAGAAAAACAATATTTACAATGACCTAAAAAAACACTGTCTTGGAGTAAATCATGAATGTTTTATACTAACAGAACAAAGAAAGTTATAAATCAAGCATTGTTCAAATACTCTTCTGGGAACATCAGGTAGGCCGATTATGGCACAGTGGGGAAATCTCTGCTGTAGCCCTCAGTTGCTAACTGATATATTCTTAGCCTTTCAGTGGATAGAATTT
>JANHMN010000794.1:0-15360 GCA_030674055.1 Rhabdomys pumilio
TTTTGTATACTGTGTACCAAAAATGCCTGTTTTGCTGCTAAAATGCATGATTCAATTTAATTCAGTACCAGTCTGTATAAATGCACAAGGAGAAAAGCATGTGTGCTCACTGACTTAAGACAATCCTCAGAGACAAGAAAACACAAAATATGTTACTTGTGCAGTTTGATTTGAGACATATTTTTTGACTTTTGTACCAACCCTGTATTAGCCAGCCAAGCAGTTTTCTTGGTTTGGTATACTGTGTACCAAAATTGCCTGTTTTACAGCTAAAATGCATTATACAATCTAATGCAGTACCTTACTGTTTAAATACAGAGGGAGAAAAGCATGTGTGCTCTCTGAGTTAATACAAGTCTCAGAGACTATAAAAAACGAAATACACATGACTTGTGCAGTTTGAATTAACAAATATTTTTTTTCACTTAGATAACAACCCTGCAATAGAAGGCCAAGCAGTTTTCTTGCTTTTGTATACTGTGTACCAAAAATGCCTGTTTTGCTGCTAAAACACATGATTGAAAGTAATGCTGTACCCTGCTGTATAAATACATAAGAGTAAAGCATGTCTGCTCCCTTTTTTAAGACAAGTCTCAGAGACAAGAAAACATGAAATACATGTTACTTGTGCAGTTTGATTTGAGACGTATTTTTTGACTTTGGTATGAACCCTGTATTAACCGGCAAAGCAGTTTTCTTGGTTATGAATACTGTGTACCAAAAATGCCTGTTTTACAGCTAAAATGCATGAAACAATGTAATGCAGTACAATGCTGTTTAAATACACAAGGAGAAAAGCATGTGTGCTCCCTAGTTAAGACAAGTCTCAGATGCTATAAAACACGAAATATATGTTACTTGTGCAGTTTGAGTTAAGAAATATTTTTTGAGTTGTGTACCAACCCTGTATTAGCCGGCCAAGCAGTTTTCTTGGTTTTGTATACTGTGTATCAAAAATTCCTGTTTTGCTGTTAAAATGCGTGATTCAATGTAATACAGTACCTGGATGTATAAATACACGAGGAGAAAAGCATGGGTGGTCTCTAAGTTAAGACAAGTCTTAGAAACTAGAAAATCCGATATACACATTACTTGTGCAGTTTGAGTTAAGACGTGTTTTTTGACTTTGGTGCCAACCCTGTATTAGCCAGCCAAGCAGTTTTCTTGTTTTTTATACTGTGTACCAAAAATGCCTGCTTTACAGCTAAAACACATGATACAATGTAATGCAGTACCCATCTGTATAAAAACACAGGGTGTAAAGCATGTGTGCTCTCTGAGTTAAGACAAGTCGTAGAGAAGAGAAAACACGAAATACATATTACTTGTGCAGTTTGAGTTAAGAAGTGTTTTTTGTCTTGGGTGCCAGTCATGCATTAGCCGGCCAAGCAGTTTTCTTTTTTTGTAAACTGTGTATCAAATATGCCTGTTTTACAGCTAAAAAGCATGATACAATATAGTCCAGTAGCCGGCTGTATAAATACATAAGTTGAAAAGCATGTGTGTTTTCTGTGTTAAGACAAGTCTCAGCATCTAGAAAACATGAAATTCACATAACTTATCCAGTGTGATTTAAGACGTATACTTTGCTTTGTGTACCAACCCTGTAAAAGTAGGCCAAACAGTTTTCTTGTTTTTTATACTGTGTACCAAAAATGTCTGTTTTATAAGCTAAAATACATCATACAAGGTAATGCGGTACCTGGCTATATAAATACACAAGGAGAAAAGCATGTGTGCTTGCTCTGTTAAGACAAGCCTCAGAGACTAGAAAACATGAAATACATGTTACTTGTGCAGTTTGATTTGAGATGTATTTTTTGACTTTGGTACCAACCCTGTATTAGCCTGCAAGCAGTTTTCTTGGTTTTGTATACTGTGTACCAAAAATGCCTGTTGTACAGCTAAAACGGTTGATACAATGTGATGCAGTACCTGGCTGTATAAAAACACAAGAAGAAAAGCATGTGTGCTCTTCTTCTTAAGACAAGTTTCAGAGAATAGAAAACACAAAATACACTTTATTTGTGCAGTTTGAGTTAAGACATGTTTTTTGTCTTGGGTACCCACCCTGTATTAGCCAGCCAAGCAGTTTTCTTGGTTTTGTATACTGTGTACCAAAAATGCCTGTTGTACAGCTAAAGCGCATTATATGATGTAATGCAGTACCTGGCTGTTTAAATACACAAGGAGGAAAGCAGGTGTTCTCCCTTAGTTAATACAAGTCTCTGATAATATAAACCATGAAATACATGTTACTTGTGCAGTTTGAGTTAAAAAATATTTTTTTGACTTGGGTGCCTACCCTGCATTAGCCAGCCAAGCAGTTTTCTTTGTTTTGTATACTGTGCACCAAAAATGCTTGCATTGCTGCTAAAATGCATGATTCAATGCATTGCAAAATATTTCTTAAGGTAAAAATATTATCTCAAAGTCTGTACAAGATTATTATGTATATGTAAACTTTCTGTTGTGATAGCAGTAGTCACACAGGATACTAATTCTGTAAATAAGCTTTATCTGGCTTCCTGTGTATGTTTTCAGCTTTGATTCTGAAGCAAATAATTAGGAGCAGAGTTTGTACACCTTGTATGGACTTAAATGGTTGAGGTTGTGGTCTTGAAGTATTTAAAAATTGTTTTGAATGTGGAATTTTAAATGTTTAAGTTTTCAACCATTCTAACAGATGATGGAGCACTATAATGACAAATTCAGCTGGATTGTGTTACTGCTAACCACTGGACAAATCTATGCAATGCATCTTCTGTTGCCGTGTTCTGTGCAATCACTGGAAATATTTGGGTTGACTATTGTGTTCTACCTAGGCAGAATTCCCACTTAGCTGCCAAATATCACACAAATAATAACTTCTGAGTACATTTTACTCGGGATATTCAAATTACTGAGTGCATAGAATACTGACAGGAACATTTTACAGAATGATGAACTAAAAAATTACTTAATATTGGCAAATAAAACTAAACTGGGCATTGTGGAAACCTTGGCAGAATTAACTCATTCTTGTAAACACTTTTACTGTGTTAGAGTTAAAATTTTTACTTTTTATTAAGAAAATGTTGCAGCATATTTGATTGTACTGTGAACCACAAAATTGTGTTTTTTATTGGGAAAAAATTGTTTTTAGTTTTGTTGTGTCTCAGCCTTAGAACACATTCTTAAATGAAGTTAACCATACCTCAAGATATGGATCAAGTAATGACTTGATATGAAAAATATATAGGAAAAAAATCTTAGAGGATGATAGGAAGTTAGGGCAACAAATAAGTGCACAGGTTGTAGATGGGAGGGACATTTGATTTAAGAAATTTTGAGACAGGGTGGAGGAGATCTTCCTGTTGGGATGTCTGCTATTTAGGAAAGTCAACTGGGTGCATTCTCTGCCTCACTGAGCTAACAGCCATTTACTCAAGCATCTGGCTCTTAAGTTTTTATTGGTAAAATTGAACATTTAATATTTTGCTAAAACAATATTAAACCACTTAAATAACTAGAAACAGGCAAAAATTTTTATAAATTTCAAGAGGAGAAATATTCTCAAAACATAAAGGCAGGACAAATTTTTAAAACTTTAGTTAAATTACAATTTTAGGCTTACATATTTTTGAAGTTACTTTTTTAATGTTTTATTCATTTGCATTTCAAATGATATATACCCTTCCTGTTTCTCCTACACAAATCCCCTCATCCCCTCTCTACCTTCCACTTTGCCACTATGAGAATGTTCCTTGACCCATTTACCCACTCCTACCTCACTGCTCTACCATCCCCCTATGTTGGGGCATCAAGCCTCTACAGGACTAAGGACCTTGTCTCCCTTTTATTTCAGATAAGGTTATTCTTTGTTAAACATGTATTTGGAGCCATGATTCCTTCCATGTATACACTTTGGATAGTAGTTTAGTCCTGGGTGTTCTGAATGGTACATTTAGCTGATATTCTTCTTTCTCCTGGTGTTGCAATTCCCTTCAGCTCCTAGATCTTTCATTGTTGTCCCCAGGCTAAGGCTGATGGTTGGCTGTGAGTATCTGAATTTGTATTGGTCAGGTCCAGGTAGATCCTCTCAGAGAAAAGCCATAACAGGCTCCAGTTGGCAAATGCTTCTTGGCAGCAGTAATAGTGTGAGGGATTGGTTTCTTCAGATTGGATGGTGCATCTTGGTGTGGTGGTACGTGTTTGGACTTCCCTTCAGTTTTTTTTTTCTCCTTCCATTTTTGACACTGTCTTTCCTTTGGACAGGCACATTCATGGGCTAAAAAGTTTAAGATGTGTGAGTGACCCCATCCTTCAACTGGCGGCCATCTATCTTCTTTAAATGGTCTCAACAGGTTGTATCTACCCTTTGTCAGGTATTTCAGCTAAAGTCTTCACCTTTGAATCCTGGGACCCTCTTGCTTCCTTGAAGTCTGTAATTTTCTAGTAGCTACCCTCATTTCCTTATCCCTTATATTTTTTAAAACCTAGTTTAATGGACATTTAAATAATTTAGCTTACTTGCTAGCCCACCATCCACCAGAGCTATTGGAAAGAAAAGCTTAACAGGGTAAAAGAGGATGTGAACTTGATTAGAAATAGTTCTTTGGGAGATTCAAATCTTCATTGTCAGGATAGCAACATTTTAGTTCACATGAATCAGTGGCAGCAACTTTGTCTACTTCCAAACACCATTCACAAATCAGCAACAACAGTTTGATCCAGAAGAAACAACATGGGTCTTCCAATTGGCCTAGTCCTAAAATAGAGGAAGGAAGCCATCTGAACACCACCAGATATTTGATGAAGGCAAGGCAAACTACAGTTTTGTCAGTGGAGTTCAGTGTCAACAACGCCCAACAAGAAACAACAAAGAGTGGCAAGGTAAAACAATGCTGCACATCATCACACACTGTTGGTTTAAATTTTACCCTTTCCAAACATCATGTCTTTTCTCAAGCTCTAGAAAAATATCACATGCCCCTTTCCAGGCAGCTTTCAGAAAACACAATGTATCTTTTCTTAACAATATGTCCTACCACATGTCTGAGTCAGGAAAACATCTTTTCCTAAGACAGTTTCTATACACAAATCAGGTGATACAGCAAAATCTCAAACAAAAACAGAAATTTGCACTTCACTTTTCATCTAAGAAATTTTCTTTATGACTGATTACTATAGAAAACCCTACCAGTCTGAATGCAAGGATCAATAGATACAAGTCAAGAAGAAACAATAAACCTTATGATTGTTTTTATAATTTTGCTGAGATAAATTCTAATAAGAAATTTTCAGTTTTGGAGTAATTACAATGAGGAATGTAAATATTCTATATATAAAAACTTTTCCATTATCACTTAGATATTCAGAAACCATAATATTTATTTGTGAACACATATATGCTTCATGATCTGAGCCTGGTAGCAACCTTATCAAAGTTTTTAATATTAATGTAAATAGTAATATTTAACACTCTTTCAAATTTTCAGGCTCTTAAATTTATAATTTCTGTGATGTATGATTAAAATACTTAATTAAACTTCATCAGAAATAAAGGAAGTTTTTCTTTGCAAATGGATCTCAATTGCAGATAATTTTTGATTAGGAATAAAAGCTCATGATTACTTTTTCTTCAAGTGCTTGAACCCATCTGGATAGAAAATTTATAGCCTTTGTTCGTTCTGCCACAGTCTCTATGAGCTCATGTGCACATCATTCTTACTGTGTCTAGAAGACACTGTTTCCTTGGAGTCATTCATCACCTCCAAGTCTTATAATTTTTTCCTGTCCTTCTGCATATATCCCTCAGCTGAGTGGTAGTTTTGGTGGATGAAGATATCTCATTTAGGACTGAGTACTTCTAAATTTCTTACTCATTGTGCATTGTCCAGGTTGGAGTCTCTGTGGTAGCTTTTGTCTACTACAAGAAAAATATTCAGATGGCAATTGAGTGAGGAACTGATTTAAAAGTATAGTAAAATGTCATGACATATAAATTTTATTCTATGTAACTTTACCAGAACAGTAGTATTGGCTGTTTTCTTAGATCTATGGCCTATGTAATTTCAAGTTCTTAGATAGCAAACAGTGAGAGGCATTAGTTCTATCTTTTAGAGCTGATCTTATGTCCAATCAGGAATGTTGGGTTACTCCAACAACATGTGAGTCATTATTGCAACACCATATCATGTAGGCAGATAACCATTGTAGATATCAAGCACTAAAGCTAAATTCATGATTAACTTTTTTCTCTAGTAGTTATCAAAATACATTCCTGGACAATGAACATTAGAAAAATGTGCAAAACTTTTAGTTAACTATCAGTTCAACTACACCATGTTCAATGATATATTACCTTTAGCAGTACAGCTTTACCATTCATTTGCCAAACCAACAAGTAGCCTTTGAAATAGCATATCATGTTTAGGAGTTTTCATTGTACTCTTTGGCTAGTGGCTCAACAATGTGTAACCCATTGCTGTTGATGGACATTTCAATTGGTGGCATCATTCATCTAGTTGGGGATTGCTTCTCCTATTGTTTGGTGACTCCATAAGATTTCTTTCATAAAAAAAATAGTTTTTTGAATCATTTATAATATGAGCTTTCCATATGGCCTCTCATATGTCCATGATGATATGTCCATAGTAGGCTCATAACATAAATGTGCTGGTGACAATATCTAAAAGAAAAGAACTTTGTCTGTCTAGATACACAAAAGTATTGTTACTTATGTAAACAGATGCCTAAATTCAATATTCCACAGGCATACATATGCTTTATGTTTTATAAGAAAACCACTATCTCCCTTATCTGCCTAGGGAACTACTGGACAGTAAATTCCATCAAGAGTAGTTAATCTCTGGTGAATCCAAAAAGCCTAAAGCATAAGCACCAAGATTCTACGATTTATAAAAAATCTACTTACCTTCCCATTGAGTTCTGTTCTATCTTTATGAGACTACCCAGCAGATTGTCTTCCCAGTAAACTTTTTTTTCTACTGGCAGAGATGTACTCTTTACTAATTTCACTGTGCCTTAACTTAACACCCATATTTCCTGCTACATCTTTTTCCATTCTTTCCCCATTAATCTTCTATTCCTGATACCTCTACTTGTTTTTTATAATAATTAATTCATTTTATTCAATTTTCCCTTGAGATTCTCTCATGTCTACTTTTCCCTTCCTAGGTAACTAGTCTTTGTGGATATGTTAATTGAAGCATAAATGTTAAATGTTAAATGTTAAATGGTACTATCCAGGTATGAGAGAAAAACAATTAATATCTCTCTTTCAATGTCTTGCTGATTCAAAACAATTTTTTCTACCTCCATCCATTTACCTAGGAATTTTATAATTTTATTTTCTAACAGCTGCATAATATTCTTTTGTGTAGATTTAACACCTTTTCTTTATCAATTGCTGAAGACAAATATGTAAACATATTTGTTCAGACATATTGCTTACATTTATGACTGAAAAAAGTAATTGGTGGAGACAATCCATAAACCAATCAACCCTTCACTGAAGCTGGTAAATTGTTGAAGTCTAAGGATGTATTATTTGAATCTGGGTAAAAGTTCAATATCCATTTGAAAGACTGTCCCTGGCCTGGAACTTCTTACACTTGATCAAAGTGAATGATTATTCTTGTTTTCATGACTCTGAATATATTTTTTCCCTCTTCTTTCTTGGATGATCATACCCTTTCTATCCAGAATGGAAATACTTCTTCCTGTATTCCTTTGACATCTCTCTATTGTCTCTATAGGTTTAGAATTTTTCCATGGGGACTCCATTGAAACTAAAAGTCCTTTGTGCAAGCTGTAGTTAGGATACACCAACCCTCTATTGTTACAAAGGTTTTGCTAGAAACTTTAGGCATTAAGAAATATAAAGTTTTTGGGGCAGTGATGGGTGGTTCAGGCCTTAAATTCTAGCACTCATGAAACCAACCTAGTTGGATTTCTTTGAATTTGAGGCCAGCCTGGTTTTCAGAGTGAGTTTCAGGACAACCAGAATTTTAAAAACCAAGCGTGTATTGAAACTACCACCCTCCAAAAAGCCCTTATATGTCCCCTTCAGTGACATGTAATATATTTTTATTATTTTCACTACCATTATTTCTGCCTCTAATTTTTGATGTCTTTAGTTTTTTAGACTTGCCTTTTTCACTCTATCTTTTTTCTTTCCCACCCACCCTTCCTTCCTTTCTCTCTTCCTCCTTCCTTCTCACCATCCCTCTCTCCCTCCATCCCTTCCTTCCTCCCTCTTTCCTTCCTTTTTTCTCCTTTCTTCCTTCATTTCTTCTTTGGTATTGAGTCAAAGAACTCCTTTATACAGTGAGAATTCCAGATATATTTTAGTACCTGTGTATGTCACTCATCAATTCTCAATCATATATATCCTGCTCTTTTTCTATTCTTTCACCTTTTCTCCAACAAGTCATTAACTTGAATTTCATGTCTCTGCTCTTCATCACAGGTGTACATGAGATAGATATCTCTGTTATTGTCTAACATAATACCTGTAATAAAAGTGGCTATTATTTTTGATTGTTTTAATCTCCACTTAAAATAAATCAGAACATTTGAGTAGAAAGCCTACACTGAATAATTGTCCTTCCCAATATCAACATCTTAGATAATCAAAAAAATGGTTTGGTAAAAGGAAGATCATTCCTCAATTATTTTATGTGGCCTTACTTCTCATTACCCAGGTAATTTGTCCTTTTTCTGCTGCTGTTGATTCCTTTCCTGATATCAGGACAAGAGTTTTAAGGCTTTCATTGTAGACAGAAAGCTTTCAGGCTTTTTTGCCTGATTGGGACTGTAGAGGCACCCATTCTTTTGGACTGGGCATTTAAAAGATGTTGTCTCACCCACTTGCCTTCTGGTAAAATTATTGAGGAGTTATATGGCTGTTCAGGTTACTATCACAAGTTCCTAGTAATCGCTGTGTTCTCAGATCTCATGTGTGATTCTGTTAGTGTTACTACATTAAAACAGATGTTGTAATTTCAAATACACACACACACACACAAACACACACACATACACACACATGAGGGTTGGTGGGTAGTCATTATCTTAAACTTTAGTTTACAGTATCAGTAGAATTATATCTAAATCTAACAAAGTCTTAAGCACATTATCTACTAAGTTTGGTGAAAATAGTAGCAACAATCCATTGCATATACATAAAAACATTTTTAAAAACAAGATTAATCAACAGAAAGTTTGAAATTTATTAAATTATTAAATAAACTTCTCTATATTCTGGTTAACTGTCAATCTGGTTCCCTTCACTGCTTGCCTACTATATTCCAAATCAAACGATATGAGTTCAACTTCAATGAGGGTGCCTGTGAATTTGAAACCAGAAGAGGCCACCCTCTCTTGCACTGCTCTGTCTATCTCAAATAATGCTGCAGCTGACAAGGGACAGAGTGAACTCTCCCTCTCTCATGACCCCAGGACTGGCTCATTCATGCCTATACCACCAGAAACAGCTCTATTGTGCTTCCAAGTCAAGATGCAGGTGAGGAGCCTGGGCAGACTTCCATGTTCTCCCAATCTCATTGATCCCAGGACCGGATATCCTAACTACCATAGGTGTCATGGATTGATGGGGTCATTACTCCATGGCTCGTGACAACTCATGGAGTACCAGTATTAGTGCCAGCTCTCCCACACTCATGCTCTTATGCCTGCCTCACCATTGCTCTTGAAACCAGGGTAAGGTCTACTAGATAAAGCCAAGGAGGTTGCATCAATTATAATATGAGCACTTGCAAGCAAGAGATAAGAGGACATGATGTTTTAAGTCAGCCTGAGCTTAAGGTCTGTAATGTCTGCCCAGATTAAGTAGCAAGATTTACATTAAAAATAAAATAAGACAATTTATAATTGTCTTTTATAATAAATCCATACTACTGATATTCATTAAAAGAATTGAGTCATGTGAGTTATAAAGAAGAAAAGACACACTTACAAAATATATAACAATTTTATGGTTTTTACTAAAACACTGTTAAATTTACAAACTCCTAGCTCCCTGTCTATTATGGTTGTTTTCATGTTTTCTGAGTTTTCAGTGTCTATCAACTGTGGCTCTGAGTGAACAGATTTTGGGGGAATCTCTGTACTCTTTTTACTGTAAACCATGGAGTCTCACCTTTGCATAGGAAACAGCCCTATGTTTCCTCATTCCAATTTTAGTTTTTATAGTATGATGGTAATTTGCATATGGGTCAGATTCATTTTCTGAAACATAGCTTGTCTGGCAACAACATCCACATCTAATTCATTCAGGTCCAGAGAACTGCATATTATAACACTGCACTTTTGATGCCCTCAAAGAGTCATGGGTGGAGAAATTACTGACCTTATAACAGACATATGAGTTATAGAGTAACAGGAGACATGATCATGTAAGATTACATCTGGAACAAAAAGATAGCTGGACATAAGCAAATTAGTGAATAGGGATTATAGCATTTTCAGAAAAAAAAAAACAAGTAGTACATTGGTACAGAAATAGCCTTCAGAAAAACAGATTAAATGGCAGTTTAAAAAATGTACTTTGACACAAACACAAACACTGCACATGAAATCATACTAAATAGAGAAGCATTTAATAAATTTTCTGGTGATGTTAGGACTAACTCAAATTTTTTTATTCTATTTGATTCAACCCTGGATATAAGGGGATAATTAATAGGTTAATAACAGTAAAAACAAAACATAAACTGGGAGCAGGCTAGGAAATTCTGGTGGTTTTCAATGCAGAAAATACTGACAAAATAACAAGAAAATTTTATAATTTTATAGAGTACAAAATCAAAACCATAAAATCATCAGGTAAATTTCTTTACATAAATAAGAAAACTGCATCAATACTGAAACTTAATCTTAACAATAAAGCTAAACAAACAATCAGATTACCCTGTTTAAAGTATCCAGATATTACTGAATGAAACCAATGAAAACATTGAGACAAATGTCTAACATATAAGAATAGCAAATCAGAAATTTTAAGATAATATACAAAACAATCTACACTCAGTGCAAATTTTCTTAACATCTCATTTAAACAAATTGAGAAGCCCATTGCACAAGCTATTTGAAAACATACTTACTGAATAAGAATATAACCCTGAGCCAGGTGATTGTGACACACACCTTTAACCCCAGCACTTGTTACGCAGAGGCAAGCGGATTTCTGAGTTCAATACCAGCCTGGTCTACAGAGTGAGCTCCAGAACAGCCAGGGATACACAGAAACACCCTGTCTCAAGAAACAAAAAAACAAACAAACAAACAAACAACAACAACAACAACAACAAAGCATATAACCCTGAAAATGAGGTTAAATTTGTGGTATTTGTATTTCCATATTTAAAAAAACTACTAAAAAATTTATAATATCCAATATTGTATAGTAATGATATACATAAGACACGTAATCAAAATTTTCTTCAGGAAGTACTCGAATGATTGTAATGAACTGTCAAATTTTTTTATATAAATACATCAGCATTAAATTACTGTTATTACTAACCAACTTTTTGATTAAAATAACTATAAATATATTAAATATGAAATTATGACTTCAGATTTCATGAAATTGACATTAATGAACAAAAAATTCACTCAGATTTTGAGAAAATATGAGGTCGTGTTTTTTTTCTCCATGGGTTATTTTATTTATTTAAATTTTAATGTTAATTTACTTACTGGTTTTCTCTTCAAAAATCCTTATCTCATTCTCCTCCCTCTGCTTCTCTGAAGGTGTTCCCCAACACAATCACCTGCTTCTGCCTCAGTGCCCTAGTATTTCCCTATGTTGGGGCATAGAGTTTCCACAGGACCAAGGATTTTACCTCTCATTGATGCTAGATAAGTCAATCCTCTACTACATAAGCAGCTGGAACTATGGGTACCTCCATGTGTATTCTTTCGTTTGTGTTTTAGTCCTCGGGAGATCTATGTGTGTGTGCAGTTGGAGGGGGGTCTGATTGGTTGATATTGTTGTTCTTCCTTGTAAATCCCTCAGCTCATTCAGTATTTCCCCTAACTCTTCCATTGGAGTCCTCATTCTCAGTCCAATGGTTGGCTTCAAGTATTCACATTTGTATAGGTCAGGCTCAGGAAGAGTCTCTCAAGAGACAACTATATTAGGCTCTTTTCAGAAAGCACTTTTTAGCATCAGGAATAGTGTCCAGATATGGTTTCTTCAGATGAGATGTATCCCTGGGTGGAGCAGTCTCTGGATAGCATTTCCTTTTTTCTCTGCTCCACTCTTTGTCCCTGTCTTTTGTTTAGATAAATACAAATATGTGCTAATATTTTCTAGAGGGTTAGTGTCCATCACCCAACCGAGAATGGTGCCTAACATCTGGATATGCTCTCCACAGGTTCTCTCTCATTTTTGTCAGGTATTTCAGCTAATGCCATCCCCATTGGGTTCACACAGCCTCTTACTTTCCTGGTATCTGGGAATTCTAGTAGTTACACCCACTACCCCATCTGCCACTGTTCCCTCATTTTAATTTCCTAACCATATATATTTCTCCCACAAATGAACAGCACCCCCTTTTCCTCCTCTTATTTCTTGCTCCCAGATTGTTCCTTTCCTTGACCTCAATTGATTATTTTATTCTTCCTTCTAAATAAGACTGAAGTATCCACACTTTGGTCTTCCTTCTTCTTGAGCTTCATATGTTTTGTGAGTTGTATTGTGGGCATTCTAACCTTTTCTCCTAATATCCACTTATCAGTGAGTACATATAATGTGTGTTCTTTTGTAACTGGGTTACCTCACTCAGGATAATGTTTTCTAGTTCCATTCATTTACCTTCTAATATCATGAAGTCATTGTTTTTAATAGCTGTAAATGTATCACATTTTCTCGATTCATTTCTCTGTTAAGGAATATCTGGATTGTTTCCAGCTTCTAACTATTAGAAACTAGCCTTCTACGGACACAATAGAACATATGTTCTACTTATATATTAGAACATCTGTTCTGATCTACCTAGGAGATGTATAGCTGGGTCCTCAGGCAGTACTATGTGCAGTTTTCTACGGAACCATTAGACTGATTTCCAGAGTGTTTGTACCAGCTTGTAATCCCATCAGCAATGAAGGAGAGTTGCTCTTTATACACATTCTTGCAAGCATGTGCTGTCACCTGAGTTTCTGATCTTAGCCATTCCGACTGATGTGAAGTGGAACCTCAGGATCATTTTAATTTTCATTTCCATGATGACTAACCATGTTGAACATTTCTTTAGGTGCTTCTCAGCCACTCAAGATATCAATATTGAGAATTCAATGATTAGCTATGAACACCATTTTTAATTGGGTTATTTGGTTCTATGGTGTCTAACTTCTTAAATCTTTAGCTCTCTATTGTATATAGCATTAGTAAAGATCTTTTCCCAATCTGTAGTTTGCAATTTTGTCTTCTTTACAGTGTCCTTGCCTTACAGAAGAGTTTCAATTTTATGAGTTCCCGTTTGTCAATTCTCAAAGTTAGAGCCTGAGCCATTGGTGTTCTTTTCAGGAAATGTTTCCTTGTGTCAATGTGTTTGAGGCTTTTTCCAAGTTTCTCTTCTATTATATTCAGTGTATTTTGTTTTATGTGGAGGTCCTTGATCCACTTGAATTTGAACTATGTATACAGGATAAGAATGAATCAATTTGCATTCTTTTACATGCTGACCAACACTAGACACAGTTCCATTTGCTAAATATGCTGTCTTTTTTCCAGTGGATTATTTTGGCTTCTTTGTCAAAGTTCAGGTAACCATAGGTGTGTGTGTTTAATTCTGGGTTTTCAATTTTATTCCACTGATGTACCTGTCTCTGTAGAAATTCCATGCTATCAGTAATGCTATATAGGCATAGCTGGTGATGCCTCCAGATATTCTCTTATTGCTGAGAATTGTTTTCACTCTCCTGAAATTTTTGTTGTTCCAAATGAATTTTCGAATTTTTCTTTCTATGTCTATAAAGAATTGATTTGGTATTTTGAACATAACTGCATTGAATTTCTTGATTGCTTTTAGTAACATGGCCAACATGGCCATTTTTACTATGTTAACACTAGCAATCCATGAGCATTGGAAATCTTTCAATCTTATGAGGTTTTCTTCAATTTCTTTCTTCAGAGAGATGAAATTTTTTTCATACAAACCTTTCCCTTGCTTGGTTAGAGCAACACCAAGATATTTTATATTACTTGTGGCAATTGTTAAGTGTGTCATCCTTTGAGTAGAGGAAAGATACTGATTTTATTTAGTTAATTTTATATTCATTCACAATTCCAAAAAAGCTTACCAGCTGTACAAGTTTTCTGGTGGTATTTTTGGGGTCACTTATATATACAATCCTATCTACAAATTGTGATATCTTGACTTCTTCCTTTTCAATTTGTATTCCTTTGACATCCTTTTTTGTCTGATTGCTTTAACTACTACATTGTATGCTACAGTAAATAAATATGTAGAGAGTGAGCAGCCTTGTCTGGTCCCTGACTTTAGAAAGATTGGTTCAAGTTTCTCTCCATCTGGTTTTATTTTGTCTATTGGTTTGCTGTATTATATTTATTATGTTTTATTATGTTTAGGTACAGAACTTAAATTCCTGATCTTTCCAAGACTTTTACCATGAAGGGGTTTTGAATTTTGTTACAAGCTTTTTCAGCATCTAATGATATGATCAAGTGTTTTTTTTTCTTTGAGTTTATTTATGTAGTAGATTAGGTTGACAGATTTCTATATCTTTAACCATCCCTACATCCCTGTGATGAAGACTACTTGATCATGGTGAATGATCATTTTTTATGTGTTCTTGTATTCAGTTTGCAAGAATTTCCTTGAATCAATAATTTTTGCATCAGAAATTTTTGCATTAATATTAATTTTTGGTTGGGATACTTAATTTTAATGACTGCTTCTGTTTCTTTAGGGTTATGGGACTGTTTAGATGGCTTTTCTGATCCTGATTTGATTTTGATATCTGTTTTTTGCTAGAAAATTATTCATTTTATTAAATTTTTATTAAATTTATTAAATTTTCCAGTGTTGTACAGTATGCACTTTTGTAGTAGGGTCTGATAATTTTTTGAATTTCTTCATTTTCTGTTGGTATGTGTCTCTTTTTATTTCTGATTTTGTTAATTTAGATACAGTCTCTGTGCCTTCTGGTTAGTCTAGCCAAGTGTTTATCTATCTTGTTTGATTATCTCAAAGAATCAGCTACTGTGTGTTTTTTTATTCTTTGTATACTTCATTTATACACTGTTGAATATTTACTACTGTCTCCTTATCTTTGGTGGATTTGCTTTATTTTTGTTCTAGA
>JANHMN010000795.1:1343-15320 GCA_030674055.1 Rhabdomys pumilio
CAAAGATTTAGAAGCAACACATCCTCCACTCTGGGTCTGAGGCTGAGTCAGAAGGCCTAACTCACTCTGCTGGACAAAGTCTCTACCAGGGAGATGGTTCTGACTCTAAAGGTCAGGGGAAGGGAGGTCAGTATGGAGAAAGGGCAGTGCTGGGTATTAGCGAGCTGGTGGCTTTGTCCTCATATTACTAACAGGATAGGAGCTGTTTACATTCTAAAAATGTGTCTGCCATTCACCATGAACTAACTGCACGATTTGAATCCAAAGAAGGCTGTACTCTGCTTCATCAGGGACGCCTCCCAACGTGAGGATGTTCCAGTCCATTTCTTCAGGATGCACCCTGAGGTGCTGGGATGAGAGGAACCCAGGACAAGTGTGGTTCTATACCACATGTCTGACAACATGACTAAGATTTCAGGGAAGGGTAGGCAGGACAGTCCTTAGGACTTGGTTGGCATGTCGTCAGTTGTTTTCTGTCCTGGACATGACATGCTGAATTTCTCTGAGGTCTGAGTTCTATCAAACTTTTATTCAGCCTCTTCTGTAACTAGTTTGGTCTAAGATGTATTGGACTGTTATGGCTGCCCTCTCTGGCTGTCTCACATTCAATTCATCAGCATTTCATGGCTTCTGTTCCCAAGTAGCAGCCTCCTCCTAAGGGCACTAAGGGTAGACCTTTGGTCCACAAGTTTCATTGAACTCAAATATCTACAGAAGCCTACTACATCCACATGTGCCCTGAGCACATGTACAGCAAAAAAAAAAAATAAAAATAAAAATAAAGGGACCTAGAAAGACCTCTTGGTTTGTGGGTCCTCTAATCTGTTAGACAGACTTCCACTTGCCCCAGGGCCAAAGCCTAAACCTCTGTCCTGTGTTCTTTTAGGAAAAGAAGGAGGATCACCCTGCTATTCTCCTGAAACTGATACTGAAGGGAGCAACCATTCATCAGGTGAGGACTCCTCCTGTTTCTCTCCCAACTCCTGCTGCCACAGATCATGCCCCATGTACTGGTTTCTGCATCCCACATTACCTTTGTCTTCAGGAGGCAGACTACCCTCTATAGTTGCTCTGAGACTTCCTCTTGTCACATATTTCAAATGTGACATTTCTGGTGGGTGTCTCCAGTGGGAATGCATTTATAAAGCTCAGGAGTTCTAAGAACTTGGGACCCAAAAACTTCATACTCAGGATGACATCAAGAGCTGCCTGAGGCTTCTCCACACCCCCAGGCATCTCAGTCCTGGTGGTCCTCACAGCCACATCTGGTAACACAGACATTGTGGTATTGAGCTCTCTGAGAGATGTACAGCTGTGGCTGCCACCAATTTCCCAGTTCCCACTCAGAACAGAGGGAAAAGCCATGGTACCTTAGAGATACACCTGTCAACCTCTGTACCAATTCCTTATTCCCAAAGCCATGACAGTGAAGATTGCTGGACAGCAGGCTGTCTGCAGACACTGATTAAGGTTCACTGAAAATCCTGTATGCAGTGCTTGTTGACATATCAGGGGTATCCCAGGTTTCTTTTGCCTTCATAAGGCTGCAGACAGATTGGACTCACAGTGACCTGAGACCTGTTTCAACAAGGACAGGAGCTTTCTAAATGAAGTGTGGGTCAGCTCCCAGTTGGGGCTTATGGCTGACATAAGATATTTCTCTGCTGCTGCTTGGTCTGATTTCTAGAGTGTAAAATCACATTGTCCTTCCTGTCTGTCCAGGGAATGAAGCTTGGTATCCAGCCAGAAAGACTGTTGGCAACACAGAACCTTGTGTTCTACACAGGCCATACCTGGCGCTCCAGTTACCTGCTGCAACTGCTTCGTACCACCCACCAGCTCCTGCTCAGCTTGCAGCCTGTGCTGCAGTGGCTACAGCAGCTGGAGGTAGCAGAAATTGGTTATTAGATCCACCTGGATCTGGACACCTAGCTGATGGCCACACACCCTGTCTAGGGCTGAGGATGTAGAATGAATATCAACCCTTGAGATCCACTCCTGGTGTTGGCTGACTCTGCTTGGCTGGGCATCCAGGCCACACCTTCTGTTGCCAATCATACTGGTGGGCATCACCCCCTTTTCCTACCTACCCAGGTTAGCATGAAAACTGGGAGTGTTCTTTCTTTCAGTCCAAGATGCCTATGATTGTAGTGTCTTTTTCCTACGTCCTTAGCCCTGCAAGCAAAGATGCAACCTGAAAGGTGGTAGCCTTGGTGCTGCCCAAAGATCAACTCTTCTCTCCAGTTTTCAAAGACTCCACTGAGTGGGAACCTGACTTACTGCACACTGTAGCCACAGTGTACAGAAGACTGTGTTCCTGTGTCCGTGTATTCACATGAAGGAATTTCTGTACATGCATGAATGGGTTGTGGTTTCATGAGTGCTTGCCAGTATGTGTGCATGTCTGTTTGTGTGCACGTGGGCCTCTGCATGTGTGTACATGTATGTTGTGCATTCATGTGTGAGTATGAATGTGTGTGTGTCTCTTTGTTTGAGTTTGTGTGTGTGTGTGTGTGTGTGAGAGAGAGAGAGAGAGAGAGAGAGAGAGAGAGAGAGAGAGAAAGAGTGACAGAGACAGAGACAGAGACAGAGACAGAGACAGAGGCAGAGAGATGAGTGTGCTTGAACATATTTGTGAGGGAGGACCAATTAGACCTCTGTGCCCATGTTACAGTGCAGGTCCTCAAGGATGCTGGGTGCATATCTCATGTGAAACCGTCCTCAGAAAAAACTGATGGGCTCTGTTTTCACCTGATCCTCTCCTGAGTGACAGACCAGCATGGCTGTTCACGATAGCTTTGTAGCTAAGAAACTAGGTGTCACAGCCCAAAGACTCATCACAAGGGAATGCTAGGAGCCTACTGATGACAAAGTCCATTTATGGTTTCCTAGCTCTCATGGTAATGCAAAGCTCATTCTCCAAGGGTGATGCTTTACTCCATACACCTAGGCTCTGATGTACCTCAAGGTTGGTAGGACACTGACCACAACTGGCTCCAGAAATGCAGGGGTCCTTTATGTTCCTCCAACACCAGCTCTTGTGTTCCTTTCCACACAGAAAAGAAGAGCTACCAGGAATCCTGTATCAGTGACCCGCTGGAGCTGGCTGTGGACCCATGCAGCAGAAGCACCCAGGGCAATGAGGACAATAAGAGCAGCAGACAACATCTCCTCCAGTGCCTCTCTCTCCTTTCCAAATGAAACCAGCAGCTCCCACACAGCAGGCATTGAGCCTAACTCCCAGTAGGGAGAGTGTGAGATGTCTGTGGATGAGCCCGCAGGGACAGCAAGGTTTTGTGGCAAGATATCTAGTAGTTCCTGGAGCAGCTGCAGCAGCCAGGACACATGGAACTACAGTGGAGGTGAGCTATAGGACCAGGTACCAAAAAGCCTGCCCTGACCAATGGTAATCTCAATCCCTGTGCACAGACTGGAATGGTCACTCTGGGCAACCCTGAAAGTCACTCAAGGGCAGAAATGTGTCACTAACACTGTGTGTGGCCACATTCTCATAGTCTTGTCCAGGTAAAATGCAGCTGGCCTTGGCCCCTGACCTTGAGTCCACACTCTATGGGCTACAGAAGAGCCGATCGGGCAGAGTATGAAATCACGTGCTTGTGACCACCGGATGCACTGATATTAGCCTTGCATGGGTCTGTGGGGAAAAAAAAAACTCTGGCGGGGCGGGGTCCCACGAGGGCCTGAAGCAGGGTTTCATTGCTTGTCCCACACTGCTGGCAAAAGAGTCCCACATGCATGCAGCCGCTGCGGGCTGGCAGCTGCAGTTCAAGGTTCCAAAGTTTCAAATCTGGCAGCAGTGCAGGCTTAAGCAACACGTGGAGTCAGGTTTTCCAAAGCTTTTATTGGTCATGGTGTGGGGAATAGGTATAGATCCTATGAGCTTTCCTCCAAAAGTCAGGGGGTCTGGCTTTTTTATAGGGAGAGGAAAAAGGCCCGGGAATAATGTAATTAGCTATGCACCCTGACCTTTAGATAACTCATTAATATTTAAATCTCTGGAGGTGGAGACCTCTACCTATATCCTATGAGATTGAAGGGTGCAGGTTAAATGGAGTTGTCTCATCCAAGGCCCAACATGGGTCTAGCTCCTGTCCCTGGCTCTAAGCTCCTGGTATTCTCAGGAACATAAATGTCTGAGAGAAATAAGAGTCAATTTAAGCCTTGAAGCAGCTTGGACTCTTATCTGCAAGAATAGGTGTCATGGTGGGATTTGGGCATTAGAGGGAGCCCTATGATTGCAAAGCCAGTCTAGGCTCCAAACACCCAGAGCTGGCTGCTGCAGGATCTCCTAGATCACAAATCCTTACTTCCTCTTCCCATGTCTTGCTGTACTTTACTGTACTGTAACCAACACAAAGGCCTCCCTAGCAGAATGTCTCAGTTCCACACAAACCCTGTCACTGGCTACTCAAACAAGACACCACTGGATACAATGGGACAGAACCCTTACTTAACTCCTCAGGCTTTGGAGCCTGCCTCCACCTGGCATGACAGTGTTGCTGGGCAGTGGGATAGCCCTCTATGGGGTCTCCTCTCCTCAACTTGGCCGAGGATGTCCAGGGGCCATTAAGCAGGTACAGATCATGGGCTCTGGGAAGGTATAGGGTGGGTTATCTACCTATGGAGACCTTAGGATTCCTTTACTGGCCAAGGTCCAAAGAGGTATTTGCCGTCCGTTTACTTGGACAAAAGGAAACTTGTATGTCACTGCTGGTCACAGGTGCCAAACAGTGTACCCATTGGTGTGAGAGCCACATCTGGACCCCCTCGTAACATTTGTCGGAGTGTAGCTCAAGTCTACATGGCTGGATGGGGAAGCACTTCCTCGTCTAGGCCTACTTATGTGTATCCTGAGCTCATTCAGAACATGTGAAGTTGGGACAGCCACCCAGGATGGTGGCTGATGGAATGACTCACACAGGGACACTGTCTGAACTGAGGGTTCCATTCCCTGGACAGTGTGATACAGAGCAGACTGGGAAATGGAGCAGGAGGAGGGCCCCAAGGGTGGTCAAGGATGCAATCCCAAAAGATCAGTGTTCCTCATTGGTACAAAACGGGGTTAACTAGTCCTGACTGACAGGCATACTATAGTCCAATAGAAAACCTTTGGGAACAAACCCCGAGTATTAAGTGGAGCCTGTGCCAACTGTGGGCACCCAGCATGGGGCAGAACTGCTGTCAGGACATGCCCCCCAACACACAAACAGGCACAAATGCAGGTACATACACAGGCACACACACACACACACACACGTGAGCATGTGCACACTAACACAGATACACACACCACATTTGTGTAAACGAATGTAGATAGTGATTATTATGTTGGAAGGCTACCATGGTGATGTGTCCAGTCTGCCACACCTTAGCTTCCCCTTGCCACATATGTCCCTGAAGAGTATGAGCCGGGGTAGTCCCTTTCCTCTCTAGGGTCCCTATACCTCAAGCTCAGGTGAGGTCACTCTGGTCCTCTATGTCCTTGCCTGCCCTCAAGCATGTCACCTGGCCATGGGATTCACAATTGCCTCTAAGGAAGAAAGTATTCCATGTCCCCATTTTCACATTGCTGTCCATAAGACTGGCTCCCAGCCGGAGTCAAGTGTGGACAGGGTCTATGTCCTTAGCTTTGTCAGTGTCTTCACCAACATAGTGATCCTGCAGGACCAAATGACTCCAGACAGATGGGCCTGAATATGCCTGTCTGCCCTTCCCACCAGAGCATGGCCTGCTGTTACAGCTGCTCTTAATTATCTTTGGAAATAAAGCAGTGAGAACCCAGCTGGATCTTCTGATCCTCAGAAAGCAGGCAGGGGCCTTGTGCTCAGTTGTCCCCAGCTCGTCCCCTAAAACCAGGCATTGTGATTTTCAATATTTCCAGGAGCAGCAGAGGCCAGCTCAGCTCATCCTTCAAGTGATTGCAGCAGCAAGGAGTGCATGGAGGTCAGGACCTGTGCCCTGTGTCTTCACAGACCATTGGCTGACCCTGAGAAACCACATGGGTCTCATAAAGGTTCTATTTCTGTCCTTCCTCTGGGCCTGTGGAGAGGCATGGGGAACTATGGCAAGTTTCTCTGGCTGTTAGGCTGTGCAGAGCTGCAGAGTGTGAACATGAACCTTAGGGAATGGAGAGGACAATTAAAGGCCAGGCACTACCCATGTCTCTGCCCAATACAGTACACTGGGGTCAAGGTGTGGGCATAAGGAGGGGCCCAGGCAGAGACCCAGAGTCTCCTTCCTACATTCCTCTATGGGGCTGGGGAAAGAAAGCCACCACTCACAGTTCCTCCGTCCCTGAACAGAGGCTGGAACTCTGTTAGTAGTTCTCATGAGGAGTGGGCTGCTGGCACTGTGACAGCATCAGGCTGAAGGTACAGCTAGGTGTCCACAGCAAACACAGGCCCCCTGGGAGCACAGTAGGCCAGCTACAGCCATCCAGGTGTGTTTCTGCAGTGCTCACTGTGACTAGATCCCAAAAGCCTGCTGTTAGGCCCTGGTACCCTCTAGGGGATGAAGGCCTCTGGATGGATTGTGAAGGCAATGATGGCTGTTTGTGTGACATGGCCATCAGAGAAGAGTGACACTGCTCCACATTACACTTCTGATAGGAATGCCTTCTCTGCATGAATGTCTCTGACCTGGGGACTCCTATAGGTGGCAAAGGCCATGTGGCAGGGGACAGACAGACCAAATATTCCAGCACCAAAGGAGATGAAGCTTTGGGACTCACATAGCATGTTGACATGGTTGCAGTTTTGAAAACATGCTGAGGAAGACATGAGACATGTGTCTGGGATCGTGTCCTTTTTAACTCGTTACCCTCACCCATCTGGAGATCAGTGACACTAGTGGACTACAACAGATGGGATCTCTCACAGGGCCTATGATGAAGATATATTAGCTCAGGGATGTGAGAGGCGATCACAAGCTGAATGTGTTATGGCTCACTGTAGGGCAGCAGGCTTCCTGGAACTTGGCAGCCCTGGCTCACTCCGTTCTGAAATACAGAACAGAGTGTAGACATCCAGTCATGATGGTAATGTGTCAACTCCTCTAAGCCAGAGAATATGGTATTGGGACCACATTAGCATAAAAACACAAAAGGACCAGTCTCCAAATCACACAGCTCCAGTTTCAAAATCTTAAAGGTCATCTATGCCCTAGTAACAAGCTGTGGAGGAAAGACACCTCTGAAACCTTCTAGAAAAAATTAAATTTTCCACACCAGGAAGATGCTCGGTATTCCAGTCATGTTTCGGGGTGATGGACTAGACCCCAACAGGCAACGCAGATAAGGAACATAAATTAAGCCATTGCTTAGTAGCTGCTGGCAATCAAGGATGCCGTCAAGCTTAGCAATTAGCTCAGTGGTGCTACATGCTCAGCACATGTCTGGACCTGCATTTGATCCCAGCACCACAAAACAGTAGACACTGGCTCTTTGAATCTGGGACAGATTTCCCACCTTTTAGAGGCTGGGGCTTGGCAGAGGAAGGCCCACCATCTTGCCTTCATCTATCCTCAGAAAGATATATGTACAGATCCTGGAACTCACTCTGTCTCCTGAGGTGACAAGCTCAACCTGGTCCCTCTCTTGTACTTGGGACTGACAACCCAGCTCCTTTCCCAGCAATGGGACCAACCATGCTTGGAATTCAGGAGGAGTCTACTCAACAGCCTCTTTCTTCTTCTATCGTTCTAAGTTCAGGGGATCTGGGGTGAGACTGTGCTGGGGCCTCACCTAGACTCACCACCAGCCTCAGAGAGCAAACACCCTCCTCAGAGCCAAGAGAAACCTGTATTTCTGGAGTGTGCAAGATCTCATGCTCGCATACACACACACACACACACACACACACACACACACACACACACACACACAACCTAAAGCAACGACAAGAAGCACATCTCAAAAAAGAGCCAGTTACTACACCAGTCCCATCCCTGGCTTCTAAATAGGGAGGTCTCATTTTAGATGGTCTTGTCACAACTTACCAAGCTTGAGCCCCAAATTTTAAGGCTCGTAGTCTCAGCCATGTGCTGAAACCCAGGGGATACACATAGAATCATAAGTAACTTTCCATCACCTCTTTTTGAAAGAAAAATTAAAGATGCTTTGTGCAAAGCATAAAAATATCATTTGTGAGTGCTAGACAGATGTTGGCATGGAGAGTCTGTCCACACTTTAAGCAGAGACTACAGGCATAGAGAGTGTCTGCCTACACTTTGAGCAGAGATTACATGCTACCAAACAAGAGGTAAAAAGCTATCATGGGCAGTCCCTGGGTGTGTAAGCCACGGAAAGTTACTAATTCCTCAATGGATTCATATCTCCAATAGCATAGAGAATTGTCCACAGACTGATCCTGCCAGAATGAAGACAGCCATAGAAGTCTCTCCCAAGGAACTTTATAGTTTGGCTGGAAAGGCAAGAGGAAATCGCACCATCTAGGCCAACCTAAAGCACAGTTAATGCACAGTGTAAGCTGCAGTGACTTACAAAGATGCTGAGGACAGAACATGGCAGGGCGTGGCAGAGTTGTAACATTGTCAAAGGTTGTACGGCTTGGGCAAATGAACAAGCATGACTGTGGTAGCTCCCTAAAGCCTGACTCTCTGTCCCCTCTGCTTGAGGTGTCTCAGCAAGACAAACTGACACAATCCTGGAGCAGGTTAGTGAGATTGCTGTTCTGATATGGGATGTGGTCAAAGTGCTCTGAGAAGGCCCCAAGGATATCTGCAAGGGCAGCCAGACTCCTGCAGATAAAAGAGATCTGATTCAGTGCAAATCCAGTGACCCCAGACACAGCTGGAAAATATGAAGACAAGGCCCTTGGGAGCATGACACTTGGACAGGAACCAGGCAAGCAGAGATGATGCTTGGGAGATGCCTTATGACCCACCCAGTTTCTGGGGAGGCACCACGGCCTAGGAGTCCTGCTTGGTTATCACAGTCCTTTTAACTGCAGGTAGCCATTCCTCTAGGCACAGACCACAAACATGAAGGCCCATCAGAGAGTAATAAGGGTCTAACATGGCCTATGTGCCAGCTCACAGCCTGCATCTACTGTGTTGCCCTTTGCTGACACTAGCATTCTCACCAGGGCATAACTAGTCCATGCTCACATGTGCCGACACTGCTGGCCAAGTCCATGGCATGGTGTGCAGAGATGAAGTCAGGGGAGGGTGATCCACCAATTACCCACTCCTGATTTCTCATGGAGGGAAGCATGGCTGGACTGTAAGGCTGGGTTCAGAAGAGTGAGAAACAGAAGAGTAGCAAAGCTTAGCCCAGAGTCATCCAGAGCTCAAAGTCTACACCCTTGGGACCCCACTTCACATTTCACTCGTAAACACAGAGAGTTAAGGAGTAGAATAGTAGTCCTTGCCCCTCTGGGGGAAAACAAAGCATGTTACACTAAAGAGGGTTAAGCCAGTTTCTGATCAATACCAACCAAACTAGATGCTGCTGCTGGAATCTACTGATGCTGGAGTGAACTAAAACCTCCGACAGGACAGTTGTCTGCCCTGCTGGAAGCAAACCTACTGCCCTTGGTCAATTAGATGTCAGAAACTCTGCATGGGTCCTCAGCTCGAGGTAAAAATCTATCCATCTTACTGTGTGCTGTTCCCAAGCAAACCTCTTAGAAACACTTTTCAAAGCTTAACCACTCTACCCTCCTTGTGCAAACAAAGGAAACGTTCTTTTGTCAAAACAAAACAAACAAACAAACAAAAACAGAACCCACAGGTAGTTTCACTACACAAAGGACAGTCTTCTGCACTGTGTCTGGGAATCCTTTGGCAGACAACTGGGGCTCACTAATCACCATGAGGCAGGCCTTCCCCAAGCCCTGCCTACAGTGGGCAGGTCCTGAACTGGTTGTTGCAAGTTCATAGTAGACTATGCTGCCTTTGCCAATCTCTTCCCTTGCAGAAGTGTCATTGGGGCAAGACAGAATATCTATACTGGCTTGCCATGAGCATGAGAAATATTCTGGGGTGCGACCTGCTGTGCACAGTTCTCTGCCCTCCTGCAGTATGATGTGGAGGCTCAGGACAACAGCTCTCCAGCATAGCATGTGAGGCTTTGAACTTGCTGCATTTAGGTTCTGGGATGAGTCTCATGTAGTCAAGTTCTGCATGACTCAAGTTGCTGATACCTAAGTTGTTGCCCTCAATGTCACTGGATTCTACTATGTGAGTGTTGGCTTTGGGGTTGTGTTTTATACTGGACAACTGGCAGCTAGAGGTTGTGTTTCATTTAGGATGGATATAGGTCCCTTCAAAGTGTATGTGCACCATCCTTTCCTGATTCCTTTCCTCTGTCCCCACTTCCAAAGCCTGGTATCCCAAGGGCTAGCTTGATGTAGGCTCTAGACCACCAATGCTCATGACAACACTCATTTGGGTTCTCTAGGAATGGACTTCTATACGAGGAACTGACATGGCACATGTGTCACCTTAACTTCCTGGATGCCTCAGGAGAGATCTGTGGGCAGACTTTCCTGGACAATAAATTGAAAACTGGAAGAGTTCTTGTGCACAAGAGTAGGAGGCTGAACCTTGTGCTGCATTCCTCTGTGGATGAGCCCCACAAAAAACCACTGCACAGGTAACAGGCCAAAAACAACACGAGTCAGAGAAGAACCCTCAGGTTTATCTGGCCAAAACAACAACTCTGTGCTCAAGTTAACCTAAAGTTATTCAGCTGACAGACAACTCTCACGTGAGCAAAATATGCTAAGTTCACAAAAGTAGTCTGTGGCTGGAGAGAAGGCTCAGTGGTTAAGAGCCTGGCTGCTCTGCCACAGGTCCTGAGGTCAAATCAAGCTGCCACCTTATCATGGCTCCTAACCATCTGTAATCAGATTTGATGGCCTCTTCTGACAAACAGATGTACATGCAGACAGAGTGTTAATATACCTAAATAAATAAACGTTTAAAGTATAAAGAAAGGGAGGAAGGAAGAAAGAAGGAAGGAAAGAAAAAAGAAAAGAAAGAAAGAAGGAAGGAAAGGAGAAGGAAGGAAGGAAGGAAGGAAGGAAAACTTTATGAATTTCTACTATGGATAAATCAACTATTGAGCTTCCTGAAGGGTTTTCAGAAATGAGCCTGGGAGAAACAAGGGACAAAAGGCATGAAGGAAATCCTGAGCCCCTCACAGAAAGCACCTTAAGAACAGCTTTTGAGGGCAGAAGGTTGCAGCCCCAGGAAACACAAGGCACGTTACCTAGGAAATATGGTGACCCTACTAAGTTACACTAGTCTCTCATTCTGGGTTTCCTTTTGATGACAGAAATCTTTACCACACACATCACTGTATTTCTGTATTTCTGATCAATGCCTGGGATACAGAAAAATGTATTCTGTTTTGGTTGATAAAGATGACAAACGAGATTAATCCAGAAGGATCTCTATCAATATCCAGGGTTAGAGCAGCCAGGTTTGAATAACCTTCTCTGAGCTTCCCTTCACTTCCTGTAGAGATGATACCTCCCTCTGCACATGAGTCCTGTTCCTCTCAGACCTGTTATTCTGCTTTCCATATTTGGGACAGGATACTACTTATACCTAATTTTTTAGGCCATCTATCAACTTTGGGTACACTACAAGTACAATGTGACCTTAAGTGCCAAATGAAATTTGCCAACAGGAGAATATACATGGTCCAATTGTCAGTTACTGGTAGTAACTGGCCAGGTAAGGTCAGGTGAACCCCATACTATCTCTCTGCAGAGATAAAAACTGACATACCTGCCCATCTGACTTTCTCAGTAGTCTCAGCCCATGAAGGAGTCCTTTCCTTAGCTGTGTTAGTTCCTGTGACTGATGAGAGTACAGGAGCAGATGCCTGATTCCTGGAAATCCCTGGATTTCAAGGAACTACAGCAGCAGTAGCTTCTGATTGCAGGCTATTCTAAGAACAGTGAATTCCTAATGTTCCTGTGGTGGTTTGAATATGCTTAGCAAAGAAAGAGGGACTATTTGGAGGTGTGGCCTTGTTGGATTGGTGTGGTCTTAATGGAGGAATTGTGTCACTATGGGGGTGACTTTTAAGATCCTTGACCTAGCTGGCTTTGAGGTCAGTTGTCTCCTAGCAGCCTTCACGTGAAGATGTAGAACACCCAGCTCCTCCTGCACCATGTCTGCCTAGAGGTTGCCATGCTCTCACCTTGATGTTAATGAACTAAACCTCTGAACATGTAAGCCATACCCAATTTAATGTCATCCTTATAAGAGTTGCTTTGGTCATGGTGTCTGTTCACAGGAGTAAAACAGTAACTAAGTCACTCCCTATCACAGAGTAGAGGCTTAGATGAGTGTGGTCTTGCCTTGAGGAGACATGGCCTCTTAGCAATGGTGCTAATCTCCTAAACAGTTTCAGTCTGTCTTCTGACATAGGCATTGGTTAGTATATTAATCTTGTCAGTGTACTTTTTCTTTTCAAACTATACATTTTGTATTTCTTTTTACCCCATTCGTACTTTTTATTGAAGACCTGTTAAGAGTAATTACTAATAACCACATGACAGAGTCAATACTGGGCTCTCTTGAAATCTTCATCAAATAAATTAGTTTATTTTTTTTAATTTAGCCTCAGGTAAATTCTTAAGATATGGGAAGAGGGAACCCACATTTTTGGAAAAGCATCATAGGAATTATCCTTAGAGCTGTCAAAAACATTTTTCCCTTCTGAATCCATGTGGCCTTGGCTTCCACAGTCTGCATGGCTCTTGGCACTACTGAATCCCAAGCTCCTGCCAGTATAGCCCCTTAAACTGTTCTTAGAGCATTCAACCACTTCCACTTCTAATTAATTTACAAAGTCTTCCAAATTACTCAAACAAAACACAACAGGAAAAAGCACAATCTGGCATGGTCAGATGTCACAGCATTAGTCTATTAGAAGTTGGAGGAGAGAGGTAAGGATGGATGTGATCATATTTTACTGCATTCATGTACGAAATTTTTAAATAAATTAAAATATATACATAAAGTGAGTGTAAAAATGTACACTCAATAATAGCAACTTTTTGAACTTTGTCAAGTAGCTTGGCAAAGAGTAATAAATACGCCTTTACCTGATTTCATCCATGGTGATACCATTTTCCTTGAATCAAAACACTTAATATAGACCATTGGAAATGACCTTGAAATCACAGTTTCCCTCAGCAACCATGTTCTCGAGTGAAAATATATACTTCTGATTAATCAAGTTGGAAGATATTTCAGAACTTTATATTATCCATTGCATAGATTTATTTTTTATAGATCTATTTAATTCCACAAACTCAGCTTTTAGATCATTCAATTCTCTCAGTGAACATCCATGATGCAACTGTGATGCTCTAATCTCTTTGGATATGTGCAGTTTGCCTGAGATAGCCCAACAGCTGTCTTCTCTCTTGTCTCCATCTAGAGAGATGCATGACTGATTCCCTTCTGGCTGGGATACTAAGCTGGTTACTTGGTTGAATTTTACTTAGGATTTTTGATTTCAGCTTTATCCCTGATATCTTTTTCATAAATTATATTCTATTTTTCTATCTTTGACTTTTGTTTATTTCATGCACATTTTTGTCACATGTAATTTTAAAATAATCTCACACTAAGTCCAGCTAAGTACAGGCAGCAGAGGTTTCACCCAGCCCCCATGGCTAGCTCTACTCAAATGTCTTACCCTGGATCCTGAGGCTAGCTTGCTAAGCTAACCAAACTAGTTTAACATGAAGTGCCTGGAACTGCATTTCACAGGCCATCCACACCACACCCTCTGGCTGGCCTGCAGAATGCCAGATACTACTCATCCAGTTCCCCTTAGTCCCATGAAATGAAAACACTAGAGACTTAGAGCAGCCTCATTTATAATGGTTAATCTCCAATCCCAAAATGGCCACACAAAGAACATACAACTCACTAATATATTTACAAGATGAACACTTAGATTGGAAA
>JANHMN010000796.1:2276-15319 GCA_030674055.1 Rhabdomys pumilio
ACACACACACACACACACACACACACACACACACACACGAGCACACATCAGCACACAGAAAGTGGAGACAGAATCAGAGACAAAGAGACAGAGATAGAGAGGAGAGAGAGAGAGAGAGAGAGAGAGAGAGAGAGAGAGAGAGAGGGAAGGAAGAAGGGGAGAGAGAGTGAGAGAGACATGCTCTGTTTTCCTTCATATTTTTAATATCATATTTCCTGTATTATCAGGTCAGCACAGGAACTAACCAGCTTCCTTTTAAATCTAAGAGTTCTGCCATCAAAAAGTTAATTGAAGTTTAAAAACTGGAAACCTAGAGATCAGTGATCAAAGGCACAAGTTCGCTTTAAAGACCATTGAAAGAAGTCCTGAGGACTGGAATAACTAAAATGTAAATTTTGAGCTAGTCAGCTGAGGAACCAAACTTAATTAATGTGCCAGGAGTCAGCTTTCCATTTAAATTTTTAATTTTTAAAAATCGTAGGTTTGAGTGAATGGTCATATTCACATAGTTCAAACATTTTTATGTTGGGAGAGGGATACATGAAACGTCTCTCCTGAAGCCCTCAGTCACCCACCTCCTCCCTCCACAGGTCACTGTGGCTACCCGATTATCATCAGGTTTTTTTCTGGAGACACTCTGCCCTATGCATTTAATCTGCCATGATTTTTCAGTATGCCCTGGGGGTCTTCTGTGCCTCATTTCTTAAACTTAATGATACATCTCTCAGCTCATTAAAGTGAAGTATTCTATATGAACCCGGGAGCCAATTATTCATTCAGTCTTCAGTCCCGGATTAAGACAAATGGGAAAAGGAGCTCCTTGCTCAGCACTGCTCTGGAAGTGTCTAGACTCTGCTGCTCAAGACAAGGAGAGCTGAGCGGGTGCCTCCCGGGAGCATGCTCTGATGAAGTTCCAGTGTCTGAACAAGAAGGGGCTGCCACATGCTAGCATCAGCCCATCTATGCTCTTTTCTGCCAGGACTTGGTCCAGCTCAGTGAGACTCCTAGGGATTATTTATGTCTACAAATTCCATTTTAAATATTTAATTCTATATCTGTATCAATGTTTTGCTTGCATGCATGTCTGTATTCTGACCTGCATGCTTGATGCCCATGGAGGCCAGAAGAGGCTATCAGATCCCCTGGAACTGGGTAGAGTGACAGGTGATTAGAACCACTCTATGGCTGAGAACTGGGGTCCAATCGGAAAGCAGCTAGCACTCTAAATTGCTGAGTCATCTCCCATGTCAGTTCATTTTAAACAAGAGAGTCAGAATTCCTACTGTAGTCTATCGCTCTAGGTGTCTGTATAGGAAACCAAATTACTATCTAGAGAGTATTTGGTGAAGGTAAATCAAACTCAGAGGCATTAGTTGACCATATTAGCTTTTGTCATTGAGCTACCCTACTTGGGGACAAGGATATTCTGGTACAGTTGGTTTTTTAATTATACAGTTATCATTTATGCTTGTTATACATCAAACACTGTACTCTTCTTACTCTATCTGGCTTTCATACAGTGCTGTGAATCAGTATTAATATTCCTATTACCGATAAAGAAGCTAGAGCTAAGAAGATTTAAAGTGTACCGAGTAATGATGCATTCCTGTAATCCCAGTACTCGGGAGGTGGAGACAGGAGGATTGGGAGTTCAAGGTCACCGTTGGTTACACGATGAGTCCAAGGCCAACCTGGGCTGCACATGCCACTGTCTGATAAAACAAAATGCAATCGGACAGACCACAAAGGAGCTGGCCAACTTTCCAAACTCATCTAAAACTCTCCACGCCTTTGTAATCTTTGAGCGCATCTTTCTGCAAGTGCGTGTGCTGATTTCACAGACAGAAGAATCTCAGAGACCATGTATCCTTTATTACGTTCTGGTCCTATGACACAGCTGGCTTTTTAACAATCATTCATTTGCAAACCCAGCATCACTGTGGCTCCTTGGGTACCAGAGATATAGTACAAATAACTTCATTTGGGTGCCCTGGTCTAGTGGTAAAGAAAGATTAATGTACAGTGAATGAAACTTTATGGAGAAGGTATACAAACATTACCCATGGATATCACAAACGCTTCTGGTGGCTAGTGTGTCTTACATGTTTGTTACATGACAGGCACTAAACTAGGTTCTTGTTTGAAATATTTACTCAGTCTTCTCGAAAAATCTCCCTGGGGAGGAGACAGCCATGAGACAGCAGTCACCAAGAGGCTCTATAACTGGCCTTCGAGAGAAAAACACGCCTGAGTTTTGTGATATCTTCCCATGATCTTCATGAGACAAATGTATCGTTGCAGATCATGTTTTATGATGTGCTTGATAACTAACATAATTGCTACGGAGAGAGAATGAAATATAAAGGCGCTCCAAAAAACTGCTTTGATTTCTTATATACCTGTGAACTCATTTGATTTAGGGTATGGATTTCATTAAGAAAAACTTTTCTTGGCCTGTGCCAACCAGATAGTTCTTTCCACCAGGAAGAGTCTTCTTTTCGAGGTGACCTGTATACAGTGTCGATCAGACTATTCCCAACTCTATAATAGCAGTCACGAAGGAAACCAGTTTGAATGACTTACCTTGACCTGTTACTGGTGTTATATAAATAATTCAAAGCAGGATATATTAGCTCTGATTTTTCAGTGTTATTTGTACAAAAACAAATAAACAAACAAACCAGCATCATCCCACAGACCCTAAAGGAGTTCCCTTCAGAATGGGAAGTACACAGAAGTGAATTCCTGAGCCAGATGAATAGGAGTTGGTAATTCATGTGGGTGAGAACCACAGTGTCTTAGTCAGGGTTTCTATTCCTGCATAAAACATCATGACCAAGAAGCAAGTTGGGGAGGGAAGGGTTTATTCAGCTTACACTTCCACATTGCTGTTCATCACCAGAGGAAGTCAGGACAGGAACTTGCATAGGGTAGGAACTTGGAGGCAGGAGATGATGCAGAAGCCATGAAGGAATGCTGTTAACTGGATTGCTTCTCCTGGCTTGCTCAGCTTGCTTTCTTATAGAACCCAAGGGTATTAGCCCAGGGATGGCACCACCCACAATAGGCTGTGCCCTCCCCCACTGATCACTGATTGAGAAAATGCCTTACAGCTGGATCTCAAGGAAGCATTTCCTCAAAGGAGGCTCCTCTAACTCCAGCTTGTGTCAAGTTGACAGACAAAATCAGCCGGTACACACGGGGAAGGGAGCCCATGAAGCTTTTTAGCAATGGCTTGGTCTGTAAGGGAGTGCAGCAGTGGAGACGGGCAGATGACTTATCTTAGGAGTCAGTTTGAGATCTATTCCCAGGTTAGGTAACCAAGGAAAGGATCCGGAGAGTAGAGGTCCCTGTTAAGATCTGGACATAAACCATTGCACACAGGCTTGTGTTTTGAATGCTTGTCCCCCAGCTGCTGATGTTGTCTTCGGGTCTATAGAGTTGATAGGAGGCAGGACCTAGCCTGTAGGGGTAGTCTCTAGGGACAGACATATGGCAGTTACAAAGTTGGCCCCTAGTTCCTGGCTGGTGCAGAGCTTCCTGGTCTGCTGTGATGTGAACACTATCTGCCATGTGCCATGAAGTGAGTGGCTCCCCACGCCTTACCCACTGCAATGGACCAAAGAGCTTAGAAACCATCAGCCAGTGTAAATCATCCCTCCCTTGTTTCTGGCAGTCATTTTAGTCACTTGTGTAAAAGTGACCAATACAGAAAATGGATGCCAGAGACACAGGGTAGTTACTGTGACCAAATTTCACCGTGTAGACATAGGCCTGAGGAATTAGTTTGAGAATCTGGAAAATTCTGGAGTGGGAAGCTAGAGAATCCTTGGAATTCTATGACCAGAAATTAATGAGTGACTCTGGTAGGAGCTCAGAAGGCTGGAACTAGGCCTTCACTAGGCAGATAGACAGTAATGACAGACAGACAGTTTTAGGTGGAAACAAAGACTCTATTGGGAACTGGATGCCATTCACATTACATTTTGTTAAAAAACAAAACAGTCTACATTTTGCAGAAACAATAATAACCTTGGGGGCATGGAGGCTTCAAAAGCCCCCTGTCACAGCCAGTGTAAGCTCTGACTCCTGCTTGTGGTTTGATACGTGGGCACTCAGATGTTCTTGCTGCCATGCCTTTCCTCCACCATTTTGGACTCTAACCCTTGGAAACTATAAGCCAAATTAAACATTCTTTTTTTTTTTTTTTTTTTTTTGCCAAGTGTTTTATCACAGCAAAAGAACAATGTTATCTACCATGATGGGCTGAGGTCCCACCCAAACCAATTAAACCCCACTCAAGTAATTTCTGTCAGGGGTACTTTGGTTACAGTGATACAAAACTAAAAAATTTACCTCTTAAAGAGTCATCCCCTCCACATCCAGAGCCCTCACTTGCTGAGATGTTGACTCACATGACCCTCTCCCTGCTTAGCCATAGTTGTCTTACGCAAGAGACCCTTGACATAAATAGAGCCAATCAGGGTTGTCTCTGAGGACTTTTCAAGTTAGAAGTAAGAGATACAGCCATGAATTGTCCAGACTATTGAGTCCAGGGTTGGACTTTTGCTACTGGCTAGAGCTGCCCAGCCCCTGGCCTTCTCACAGGCTGATTGTTCAGATTTTCCTTCCTTGCCTACTTGTTTATATTTAAGCCATCTGACTTTGATTTCTATAATTTGAAAGTATCAGAACCTTATTCAAGACAGCAACCCAGCTGGAGATACCTCTTCAGGCTTCAGTGGTATCTTCTCAACTTTGAAGAAAACCAATTTCTTCTAAGAAAGATTGACAGGCCAATTAGTTAGACATTAAGGCTCCACTAAGATCTGGAACTGCTTGAGAGAGTGAAAACCGAGAAAAATGGCTTGCTCCTTCTCCTTAAATTATTTAAACTGTATTTCAGGGAATAAAATTAGGGTCCAGGTCTGACATCAACTAGGGTCTTGAGAACCCTGCTACCCCACGATCTCCAGAATACATTGTCTGCTGCTAGGCCAGAGTTATAATGTTATCAGAATAGCCACCACAGGGCTGGTGAACCTCCACTGGAAAAATCTCTCCCATTAACTTCTATGCCATTATTTAGATAGATTTTATTTATATAGAGGAATACTCAGGGCAAAAGTTCTTCAGAAATGATCACCAGCCACTAGTTTACTGTTTTGTTTCCTAGGGTTTCCTAAACAAGAAAACACAAACTAGGTCTTAAGCTCTGAAATTCACCACAAATGCCAGCGGTTACTTTTCCTAGGGAACACTGCTCCCCAAGTCTGTATCTGAATATATTTCAAACAAAGCCATCCATTAACACATGGTGGAGTCAGACCAAATAAAGAGCTCTAGGAGTCAGTATAAAGGAAGTAGTTTTATGTCTGCACGTGACAATGTATCAGGGACAGCGTGTCCCCATGCCCCTGGTCCCTGGGCTCAGGCTCCTTTAGGGCACAGCATCAGAGGCTTAGCAAATCAAAGCTGTAGACTGTTCTGGGGTTCCTGTCACTAGACCCTTATGTGTATTTCACTTCCTGCTATTACTAGTGTGATGACAATGAGGACACATGGCCACTGTAAGGGGTCAGGGGCATTTTGCTGCTCCGTGGAAGCTTTGAAATATTTTCCCCAAAAGAAGTGAGCATAGTCAGCCTGGGTGCTCGCTGCTGTGGAAGGAGGTAGTTGGGAATTTGGAAGGCAGGTTGGGAGAAGAATGCTCTCCGTATTAAGCCCAAATGAGGTGAAGTCTGTGTCCACAGATTCAACAAGCTGTGGGTGGAACAGTGTTTTAAAGAAAAGTTTGCATCTGTAATGGGAAAGTACAGACTTTTCCTTGTTATTATGTTGTAAACAATGCAGTGTGACAACCACTTATATAACACTTGCATCGTGTTAAGAATTATAAGTCTACAGACGGGTTGAGGAGACAGCTCAGTGAGCAAGCATGAGGACACTAGTTTGAGTTCCTCGACCCACGCAAAAATTTCTCTCTCTCTCTCTCCCTCCCTCTCCTCTCTCTCATGTACATACACACACACACACACACACACACACACACACACACACACACACACATTCAAGCATATACACTAATAATAAAGAAATTAATTTGAGATGAACTGTAGAAGACATGGGAAAAACTGGAGGTTGGAAAGGGTTGGGTAAAAAATGCATAAATATAGCACTCATGTATGAAATTCTCAAAAATGGTTACTTTTTATTTTTCTTTGTTTGTTTTTAAAGCCAGGCATGATGACACACATTTGAATTCCCACCAGTGAAGGGGTGGAGACAGGAAGATAACTGGGGCCTACTGACCAGACAGCCTAGCCTATGTGATGAAATCCAGGCCAATGAGAAAGCCTGTCTCAAACCCAAGGTGGACAGTTCCCAGGAAACAACACCTGAAGCTGAGTTCTGGCCAATACACACACACAGACACATAGACACACACACACACACACACACACACACACACACACACACAGAGAGAGAGAGAGAGAGAGAGAGAGAGAGAGAGAGAGAGAGAGAGAGAGAGAGAGGTTTCACATTGGAAACTATGACTTGCCAATACTAAGGAGAGAGTGAGAGGAAGCCCAATGATGGGGCAGTGACATGCAGGGAGAAGGCTCAAGAGAAAGGACAGGGATGGCTGCACGCACAGCAGGCAAAGGTTTGCTATCCACCAGAACAGAAAACAAAGCAAAGCTGGAAATGGCATGGGACGCAGGGGGGGGGACTGGGGTTAGGGGGGGCTATTTAAGAAGCAAAGTTATTATTTTTCTTTTAGATAGTGTTTATTTATTATTATTTATTATTATTATTATTTATTAACATCAGGTTAAAAAAGTCAAAGAGGAGAAATAAAAAGAAGAAATTTACTGGGAAAAAAAACCTTTTCCAAAAACCAGAAAACAAAAAACCCCTTTAATCCTACCATGATATTTGACCTCTGTAACATTTTGGTGTGTAGCCTCCTAGATTCTTCTCCGTTTTGTTCAAGCTGCCTTACCATTACATCGGTGACCATCCTCTTACATCAAGGTACACCCTTATTAAAGGTTGATATTCATTTATTGGAATATACCTAAATCCACTCAGTCAGCTGGATAGTGTCAGTCAATTGAGTTCATTCTCAGCATTAACCCATTTCTTTGTCTCTGCATTTAGTTGCAAGTGTTCAGCAATTTCCTTAGAGCAAACCTAAGAAACTGAATTGCTGGGAGACAGTAGCAGGGTCCTGGCTTTTACTTTCCGAGAGCATAAGCATTGTATGACACGCTCTTCATAACCAATATACCATAAGTAGTCTCACAGTTTTCAGTTCAGAAATGGAAGTGAATCCAAAGGTCCAGAAGTGTTAAGTCTCAGGAACCCACAAGCTCCTTTTTTCTCCTACGATCCTGGAGACCAAAGATCTCACGAGAAACATTCCACTCTTGTATATTCAAAACATACGTCTCTCATGCTGCGGCAATCCTCAGTTTTCTGAAAATAAGGCCTCTCGGAATCTGCAGCCCTCCTTGAACGTGTATGTGTGTGCGTGTACCTATGTGTGCATGTGATGGCATGGAGGCTATAAAACTGCTGCTAGTGTGAGTATAAAAGACCTCACAGCCTTGCCTCTGTTTGTGTGAGGATAGTAGAACCCACTTTGGAAAAGTCTAGAGTGAGGGAAAGAAAACACAAGAATGACTCAAAGCAGTCATCTGCTGCACGAGCTCCAGAGTCAAAATCAGGTCACGTCTGGATTCCAAATCTGAAGTCGCTGTTATCCAAGAGGATATGGTGGACAGCAATGAAGAGGGTAGCCAGCTTTCCTGTGAATGGGGATATGGAGATGGCCATCACGTGTGGCAGGGCTGATGCCTGCTCAAATGCTAAGAGCTGGATGAGACTGGACAAGTGGACAGAATCACCAAGAATCACCAGGATTCTAACATCTTTCCCCACCAGAGACATGACACGCTTTGTCTGCTGTCACCTCACCCAGATAGCATCTACTTCTTCAGAAGACAGCTCATTTAGTATGCTGGAATAACAAAAGCAAATATGGCACCCAACCTCCTGGCTCCAAGCACATGGTTTTCACACCTAGAATTGCTACCTCCACCCCCACCCCACTGTAGGCCATTGAGGGACCCAGATGAAAGATCTTCAATTTTAAACTTTGGATCTTCCACATCGGTGTTATAGGAGGCTCCATTTTACCTGTATGCCCTCTCTCCAATGATTAATGATGGAAATTATAATTGTTCATAGATACAAGTGTCAGAATTACCATCTGGAGGTGTCTGTGTGTGTGTGTGTATTAATCCTTACAGATACCCTTTTAATAGATACCTTTTAAACCCCTGTTTTGCAGATGAGAAAATTGAGAACATGAAGCTAGCAGAGCTGAGATTTAAATTTAGATCTTTTGGCTGTAGAGTCCATGAGCTTAGTCCCTGTGGAGATTTGAATGGAATTGACCCTCATTGGCTCATATATCTGAGAATTTGGTTCCCAGTCCATGGTACTGTTTGGGAAGGATTAGGAGGTGTGGCCTTGTTGAAGGAGGTGTATCAATGGGTGTGGGCTTTGAGATTTTTAAAAACGTATACCATCCTAGACCCTCCCTCCCTCCTTCTCTCCCTCCCTACTTCCTCCCTCTATCCCTCTGTCAGTCTTTTTCCATAGTTGTGTCTCAAATGTGAGCTCTAAATTATTGCACTAGTGCCATGCCTGCCTGCCTGCCTGCCTGCCTGCCTGCCTGCTGCCATGCTTTCCACCATGATGGTCACAGACTCTAACCCTCTGAAACTGTAAGCCTCTGTTATTTGTTGGTAGTGGTAAAGAGAGAGAGAGAGAGAGAGAGAGAGAGAGAGAGAGAGAGAAGGAGAGAGAGCCTGTGCATGTGTGTGTGCATATGTCTTTCCCTTCTTTCGGTTATGCTGATGTGGGGTTATTTATTTCCTGTGTTTTCTTGGGTATAGTTAGCCTCCTTGGTTTAGAGTTTTCCTTCTAGTGTGTGGGGCTCAATTTGTGGATAGATATTGTTTAAATTTGTCATGGAATATCCGACTTTCCTCGTCTAAGGTGAATAACAGTTTTGCTGGGTATAGTAGTCTGGGTGACATCTGTGGTCTCTTGGGGTCTGCAAGATGTCTGCCCAGGCCCTTTTGGCTTTTAGAGTCTCTATTGAGAATTTGGGTGTAGATCTGATAGGTCTGTCTTTGTATATTACTTGGTCTTTTCCCCTTGTAGCTTTTAATATTCTTTCTTTGTTCTGTAGATTTAGTGTTTTGATTATTACGTGATGGGAGGATTTTCTTTTCTGGTCCAATCTATTTGGTATTCAGTAAACTTCTTATGTGTTTATAGGCATCTCTTTCTTTAAGTTAGGAAAATTTTCTTCTATGATTTTGTTGAAATTTTTTTCTGGGCCCTGGAGCTGGGATTCTTCACCTTTTCCTAGTACCATTATTCTTAGGTTAGATCTTCTCATGGTATCCCAGATTTCATGGATATTTTATGTCAGGACTTTTTTTAGATTTAACATTTCTTTGACCAATGTATCAGTTTATTCTATTGTCACTTCTACAGTCTGCAGTTTCTGTTCTCTTCCCTAGGTTTTCCATCTCCAGGATTTCCTCAGTTTGTGTTTTCTTTATTGTTTCTATTTTCATTTTCAGGTCTTGGACAGTTTTATTCATTTCCTTCACCTGTTTAACTGTCCTGTATTTCTTTAAGGAATTTATTAATTTCCTTTTTAGAGGCCTCTATCAACGTTATTAGATTGCATTTAAGGTCATTTTCTTGTTCTTCTGTTGTGTTAGAATATCTAGGGCTTGCTTTAGTAGGATAGCTGGGCTCAGGTGGTGCCACATTACCCTGGCTCTTGTTAATTGTATTCTTACACTAGCCTTTAGCCATCGGTTGTCCCTGGATATTGCTGATGTAATCAGTCTCATAAAGGTAGGCCAAGCCTGAGTGTTCCTGGTGCAGCTGGCTTTGGGTGGGTGTACTTGGGCTGGGCAGTGCAACTCAGGGAGCAGTGTATATCTCAGGGGAGCTGGGCAGGAGATTGAGAGAGAGGAGAAAGGGTCTAACCTGGATGTTCCTGGTGCAACAGGCCTGGTGAAGGTAGGTGGAGTCATAGCCAGACTGATGGTATTCAGGGGACTGCTTTGGTCATGGTATCTTAAAGCAGAGAAAAAGTAAGAGAGTTCCCCAAGCTAGTGGTCTTCAATGCATTAGGATTTTAATGGATATGCTCAAACATAGATTTCTGGGTGTCTCTGACCCACAAGTCTTAAGGAACGGGATTGGGCATTTTCATCTCTAACTAGTTACCATGTGATATTGGTGGTGCTAGTTAGGAAATCACAATGAGGTCCAAGTACTGTGAGGGTAGGTGCCAACTGGACTCCTGACTCTTTTGGGACAGGACCTCTCTACATGTCCCTGGATGTCCTGGAACTCGCTATGTAGACTAGGCTAGCCTCAAACTTATGGAGATCCACCTGCCTCTGCCTCCTGAGTGCTGGGGTGGAAGACATGTGCCATCAAGCCCAGTCTAAATTCTTCTCTTGACTCCAATATTTTAATAGATTCATTTGTTGCATCTTTGCTATCCCAACTCTTTAGAGGCTGGGTACTCCCTCTCACTTTCAGATCTTCCAGAATGTTTCTAGGTTCTCATTACATTGTCAGATGTACATAATAGGACTTTCATTCATGGCTTCTGTTGTTATCTTAAGCTATTCCTGTTTACTACTCACCTTCCCTGCTTTCAGATGCTAGGGACTTCCCCAACTGTAGTCACTTCACAGCGAGTTCATAGGGTCTGTGGTTCCTACTAAGTCCTTGTGCACCAGCTGCCAGTCTGTTCTATGAGACCTGGCCCATATTTTTCCTTTTCCAGTCTCCTCTAACCCATCACAGTTAAAACATAAACTTTTAGGAGACATCAACTTTCAAACTTATCTCTGTTCAGTTGACCTCCTCTTTCTATCCCCTTTTCTGGAATGACAGTCCCCATGTTAGTGAATGGCACTCAGAAACAACCAGTGTGCTACATGAATCCTGACTACAATTTGTTAAACCACTGTAGTCTTTCTCCAAAACTTTTGGGGCCATATGCATGTACCAAACACACACACACGCACACGCACACGCACATGCACACTGGCATGGAGGCAAAAGGTCAACCTCATGTGTTGCTTCTCAGGAAGTCAGCTTTATGTGTTACTTCTCAAAATGCTGTCCACCATGTTTTTGTGGATGCAGGGTCTCTCCCTTGACTAGAAACTCACTGATTCAGCAGGCTGGCTGACTAGTGAGCTCCAGAGAACAAACTGCTTGTCTCTCCCTCCATAACATGTGGAAGGATTGAACTTAACTTGTCAGTAATGCCTGCAAGTATCTTTGCCCACTGAACCATCTCTCCGGCCATGCCTTGGCTTTTAAGACATAGGTTCTGGGGCTGGAACTCAGTCCTCATGCTTGCAAGGCAAGCGCTTTCCTGACTGAGCCTGCGTTGCATCCATCTGCCCTTTGGAAAGCTTTAACTTTGGGCTAAAGACTTGCAAATATTCTTCTCAGACCCGCCATCCCCCTCTCACGCTTAGGGAAGTACTTTCTTTGCTTGAGCCAGGACTTTACGCAAATGTTCATCTGGTTGGTTTGTTTGTTTTGAATATTTCAACCAGTAGAGGTTTTTTTCTTTTAAAATATGTCTTTTAAAACTATTATTTGGCCGGGCGGTGGTGGCGCACGCCTTTAGTCCCAGCACTTGGGAGGCAGAGGCAGGTGGATTTCTGAGTTCGAGGCTAGCCTGGTCTACAGAGTGAGTATCAGGACAGCCAGGGCTACACAGAGAAACCCTGTCTAGAAAAACAAAAACAAAAACAAAACAAAACAAAACAAAAAAAAAACAAAAACCTATTTTTTGTTGTGAGAGGAATATTTGTTCACTCCAAGTGTTACAAGGTAGAGATGAGCAGGAAAGAGACGAGCAGAAGAAGCATTCGTTTCTGTCAAGCCACCCACCCAGTCTTGATCATCATGAACACTTTGTTTGACGTTTATCTTTCTAGAACCTTGCTCAATGCCTTTCCAGTAACCCATAAATGAATACATTTCTGAACATGAATGACGCACAGAGGCGAGTTTGTGATGTGTTTGTATATATCCGTTGTACAGGCTGCTCCTTCTAGCTCTGAGTCAGCCTCAGAGAGACTCCAGTATTCTGGAGAGTTGTTGATAAAACACTGGGTGGGTAAGAACAGACTTCTGTAGCACAGCCCACCACCCACCCTCCCAGGCTTCTGACTCATCCCTCAGTGCTTAGGGTGGGAGTTACCAGCCAGTTAGCAATGCACAGAGCTGGACTCAGGCACTTTCCACGCTTCTCTGAAGGATAACCCAAGGAGTTCTGTCTGTTTAAATCAGGTCTGTCACTGTGAAGCCTGCAAATATGGTACCCTCCATGTCAAAATTCTCATCCCACCAGGCTTGACACCGCATCGATTGTTTACAGATACCAACCCTGCTGTGCAAATTTCTTTCAGAAACAACCATGTTCTATCTGCAATTTTCAGGCACTTGCCCAGTTCTTTCCTATTTTCCAATAAACCCTTCAGGGATTCTCCATGTCTTTGGCTAATTCCCTCAGCATCGTGGGGTAAAATTCATCTAGGTCTGAAGAACTGAACCCCTTACGTGACATTCTTTTCCTGTCTTGGTCCCTTTCGGGCATCACGATGATTGTTCTACCCATCCAGGTTTGAAGCCTTTCACTTTGTAAGAGCAGACAGAAACTGGGAGCTATAAAAAAGTCCCCCCCACCCCCAACTATTCCAACTAGCTTTGGAATCTGAGCCTCAATGCACAGTTCTGTCCAGTGTCCTTTACCCGTACCCAACAAAATAGTATTTTAATGCTTCTAGATACTTCTATATACTTTGATTCTTTTATTTTCTTGGCTTCAGTTTTACAGGTATGACTTTCCTTCAGTGCCAGTCTTTCTCTGAATTGGCTGTTCTTTTCTTCCCCTCCCTCCCTTC
>JANHMN010000797.1:0-15310 GCA_030674055.1 Rhabdomys pumilio
GTTGATATAGTCAAAGTAGAGAAAACTAAAGTGCTCCAAGAGCCACTAACACCAGGACATCCTGCTATTCTGTTTCTTCCTTGTTATTGGGTTTTTCTTGGTGGGGAGAGGGGGTGTTTTTTCTTTTCCTTTCTTTTCTTTTCTTTCCTTTTCTTTTCTTTTCTTTTCCTTTCTTTTTCTTTTCTTTTCTTTCTTTCTTTTTTTTTTTTTTGATACAGTTTCACTTGTAGCCCAAGCTGGCCTCAGACTCTTAGCAGTCCTCCTGCCTCAGCTTTCCGAGTGCAGGTATGAGACATTATACCCAGCTTTACAGCACAGTTTTAAAACACTTCTTTGATGACTTGTTTTCCTGTAGTGCTGAATTGGTTTGCAAAGGTGCCAGGAAACAGCTGTAGGAGAAAGAAGAAAATGTTTGCGAGGGTCTTCCCAAAGGTGTCTGTGCTAAGAACAAACTCTAGAAATGCCTTTTCCTACTTTGAACATGGCCTCTACACAGCATTAGCTTTCTTAGTGGAGAGAAAAGGGCAGCTGTATGGATATTGGAAAAATGATGATTTATGGGTCATGCACTCCCTGAGGTCTGGGAGGCATGGCTATGGGTGTGTCACCAATAATGGGTGTGTGTGAGTAGCAATATTTATACATGAGAAGGGACTTTTGTGCACTAAAGTCAGAGAAGAATGTTGTTCGTAGGGACTCCAAAATAAAGGCTTACCTAGTATAGTGTTGTGGAAGCTAGGTGAAGGTGTTTACTAAGTTCAAGCCAGGGCCCATTTCAGTGGTATCTCATTTCTCCAAGTGAAATCTGCATATCCTCAAGAATGGATCCAGAATTGAACCTTTGCTGGTGCTACATCTGAATACCTCTAGCTATATATACACAATAACTTGGGCATAGTGAAAACTTTTATATACTTTCTTTTACTCACACAGTTTCCTTAGTTAATGAAGGTGAGTATGTGTAGCCGCCAGCAGCCACAGTTAAACCGGGTTCACCTGCAAGAGAGGCTAGGGAAGGGTACAAGGGCAGAAAGAAATGAAGCCAGGACAAAGTTCTCTGATCGAGGCTCAAAGTTTAATGTAAGATCATCAAATAAAAAAGGGGAGACCCCACCCCCACAGGAAGAGTCTCTTCGGCACTTCGGCTCAGCACCTTGGGGTGAGAGGTATGCATCCTTAATCGCAGGCCAGAGGTGTATCAAGCAAGCTCAGCAGGCAATCTACTCAACTCAACTGTTGTGGTAGACAGCAGGTCTCCAAGGCAAGCAGCTTCCCAGGTCCTATTGTTATTCGGTTTTAGTGGTAAGCAGCTCAGCCCAGCCTGCTCAGGCTGACAGGCCGGCAGGCTGAGGAAAGGGTACAAGTATGCAGAACATGTGACACACTGTCAGAAGCCTCCCATGAGTTCCTAGGCATTGGTGCAGGAGCCCAGTGGTAGAGTGCTTGTCTACAAAGCATAGGGGTCTGGGTTTGGTTCCTGGAAGAGAGTAGAGAAATCACCTGAGTTTTTGTGACTTGATCTCATGTGTGCTTGCTTTTCACTATAAGAAAATTATAACCTAGTGATAAATGCTATTTTATTCTGCATCTCTTCATGGAAGATAAATAGAACTGATTTAAATCTGACTTGTATCTAGAATGCTACTAAGATACCAAGTCCTCATTCCTGCCAGCTTCCAAATTTTAATTAGTGAAAAGAAACAACCAAACAAGCTGTTTATATAACACTGAATTTGTAAGTCCAATTCTCAGGAGCTAATCACTAAGAGTTTTTAATTTTCTTGACTCTGATTTTCTGTTTACCAGTGATGAATAATGTTAGTTGTTTTAAAAAGTCCGACCGCAGCTCAGAACAGACCACTCCAGACCACACGGTTCCAAGGGGGAGGGGGTTTATTCAGGAGATAGGGCGAAGGTGGGGAGAAGAAGGTGGAAGAAGAAGAGAGAAGAGAAGTAGAGATAGAGGCCGACCATGACCACGTGGAGAGAGAGGAAGGGGGGAGGGGACAGAGAGGCAAGAGGGTAGGAGTGAGGGTAAGAGAGTAAGAGATTAAGAGAGAGAGGAGGGGGCAAGCAGCCCCTTTTATAGTGGGCCAGGCCTACCTGGTGGTTGCCAGGTAACTGTGGGGAGGAGCATACCTGGCTGTTGCCAGGTAACTGTGGAGGTGGAGTTTAGACAGAATACTAACATTCCCCCGTTTTGGTTTAATTAAAAAAGAAAAATTAGGAAGAGGTGACGGCGAAGCAGGAATAGGGTCGTTGTGATGTCTGGCTACTTCCTGCTGACAGTGGGGGCGACGTGTCTCTAGGGGGAACGTAGAAGAATGGGTATGGGGTATGTTTGTCTGGTCTTAGGAGAGTTGGCTGCTTCCCGCTGTCCAGGGTCTATGGCACCCATCTGAGGATAGGTCAGAAGGTACAGGTCCAGTAGAAGCAGCTGTGTATGTGACAGGAGATGGAGCATCTGGAGGTTGATTCTCTGGAGCTGTTCTGGATGTGCCTGGACTTGACAAGACGTAGGGAATAAGATTAAGTACATTCGGGGGAAAGAAAATTTCTCTAAGTTGTACATTTGAAACCCAGAGGGATCCCACCCTTTGGATAGGTAGTCAGTGGGAACTTTAGGCAGATGTACTTATCTGGATGGCATCTATTTGGTCCGTGAAAGGTAGATCTGAGTGGGTTTCCTGTAGCTTATAAGTTTACAAAAGAGATGACAGCATTAGTTAATAACACGAGCAGATGAACCTTTGTTGGATGGTATAGTGGAATATTTTATTAGAGGTAGGCAAGTTTATAGGAACTCAGATAATATTAGGACAGTGGCATAGCAAGAGGAGGAAATATGAGGCATTTAATTGATGGCAACTGAGTTTAGGTAATGAGGTAACAGATTACATCTGTGAAAGCCTAGCTGTCAATGTAGTCAGAAGTCTGAAAGAGTAAACAATAATCTACCAGTTATATCTTATTTTAAAAAATGACAGAGTCCACTAGCCAACAGTTCCTATGGTCTCCATAGTCTCTTGGGCGAAGTCAGTTTGGCTTCCAAGCGCAGAAGACGTAGGGCTTTTTCTCTGTGGAATGGATACACATGACATGAGAAATGACTTACCTTGGTTTAGCCAAGTCATTTGACTCAGGGCATCCAGTTTAGTCCACTACATTAGTGACAATATCATTGCATACAATCCAGTCTGTATCTTCTAGGTGTCCAAGTCTTCTGAAACCATCTTGGGTCAACTGTTACCGGCTTTGGGAATTCTGTCGGCCATAAACTTAAATATATTATTAGCAGACTTCTGACAAGATTGAGAGCCATAAGGATTGGTTGTAACTGTATAGAATTTAATAGTAGTAGTTAAAATCTATTAAGACAGGATAGGAAAGAGTCTTAAGTAGCTTTGGCAGGTTCCGTAGGTAGAGAAAAGCACATTATAGTATTAGCAAGTAAACATTTGGCTAGGACCAGAATAAGAAAGCTGGCAATAGTGGCATACGATCAAATGGCTGGCGGGTTGGAGCTATGGGCCCACAGCTGAGGGCATAGTTGCTGCAGGTCGGGTCCGCTGTGGCGGTAGGGCCGGGCTTCCCATTAGCAGCCGGAAGTCACTGCCCAGTGCCTTTGGCGGCTAGTCTGCAGTGGTTAAAGAAAAGCAGGCACAAGTCCCGGTATCACAGCAGCGTTTGTGTTAGCTGCTCTTGTGGCAGAGAGGGAGAGAGAGTCTCCCTCGATTGTGCGGGCAGCTGGCTTGGGTGGCTGTGCACAGGGGAAACAAGTCTCAGACCCAGAGCAGAGCTAAGGAACAGTGAGAGGGGAAGGGAGCAAGCAGGGTCCCGGACCCGCTGCTTTTCAGGCAAACTGGCTGAACTAAACGGTCACAGCCAGCCGCAAATGACCGAGAAGGCAAAGTGGGAAGAGGCCTACATCAGCAGGCGGCGGACTGACCCTTGGGCGAGACACGCTAGGGACTAGAGCTTGGAGTTAGTGCTCCTGAGAGAGAGAACAGTTTGTCCAGGCCCGGCCTGGGGTACTCAGCTGCGAGAAGGGTCTCAAGAGAAGAGGGAAAGTGTCTCACCCAAGAGTTCTAGAAAAAAGGGTCAGGGAAGAGAAGGATTAGCTCTGAGCTCAAGAAATCTTTCTTGGGACCATGAGGATGGTTACTCTGATCAGTGGCGGGTGGCTAAAAAAAAAACCTGGGGTGGGGAACAGGCAGAATACATGGAGATTAGAGCAGAGGTAGATGAATGCTTAGATATAGGGAATCTCTTTCCATTTACCAGATTGTTGTATATATGTATGAAGACCCTTTAAAATGACTGGGTCTATGTGTGCCATTAGGTGGCCATTTTAAACCATTATCTAGAGGGTACCGAATCCAGACTTCATTGCAGAGATGTATCAATTTGGACGGCCTCAAATCAGGCGTTAATTTTAGAGATCTGAGGTTTTTAAGGAGACAACCCAGTGGGGTGTCTGAGGGTGCGGCCGAAGACAATGTAGTGCCCATTGGGTGACAGGGGGGGCTTACCGAGCTATCGTATCGGCGTCCCAATAGGAAGACGGTAAGAATTCAGGCAACAGGCTAGATAACCAGGTCGTCACGAGGTTACCTAGGGGCCACGACGAACTCCCGGAGTTCGCCGAAAGCAGTTTAACCTGGTACCAGGATTTCCGGCAGCTGCAAGAGCTCAGAGGGAGGGAGACTGTAAACTGCTTTCGAGGGGGGGGAGGTCACCCAGCGGACAATGTCCTAAGTAGTAGTTCAGCTAGGAGGCCAGTCATAGGGACTGGGGCAGTCAAATGCCAACACCTCTCAGCCCAGGGAAGGCTGGCCAGGCCTTATCTGGGCGTCTAGGGTCCCTCCCGCCAATTGGAATCTCCTTACCAATCAATATGCCGGTGTGTGTTTGCAGGCTTATGCAGTCTGGTATCAGGAAAGTGGAACCGATAGGTCTGTGTGGGCCTGTCTGGCTGCCTAACCCACGTGGCGGAATACCACGTGGTGGGCCGCAAGCGTAGTTAGTCTGCAGCAGTGGTGGAAATTCACGCGGTCAGGTAGCAGCGATGGAGTCCACGTGGCGTAGAGGCGATGGTGGTGGCGGTAGAGGCAGGCCACGTGGCGTCGGTCCTGCCTGGCCACAGCAGCCAGGGGCTGCGGCAGCCAGCAGTGCAGCGGTCCCCGAAGTATTCGAACTCGGCCCAACGCACCAATGTTAGTTGTTTTAAAAAGGTCCGACCGCAGCTCAGAACAGACCACTCCAGACCACACGGTTCCAAGGGGGAGGGGGTTTATTCAGGAGATAGGGCGAAGGTGGGGAGAAGAAGGTGGAAGAAGAAGAGAGAAGAGAAGTAGAGATAGAGGCCGACCATGACCACGTGGAGAGAGAGGAAGGGGGGAGGGGACAGAGAGGCAAGAGGGTAGGAGTGAGGGTAAGAGAGTAAGAGATTAAGAGAGAGAGGAGGGGGCAAGCAGCCCCTTTTATAGTGGGCCAGGCCTACCTGGTGGTTGCCAGGTAACTGTGGGGAGGAGCATACCTGGTTGTTGCCAGGTAACTGTGGAGGTGGAGTTTAGACAGAATACTAACAAATAATGCTATTACAATAGTCATGTGCCATTTGTTTATGTATGTTATGTAAATGGTGCTTTGTACCATGTACGTTGTACATCTGCACCCCAGAAGACTGTCAGATGGTTGTGAGCTGCCATGTAAGTGCTGGGAATTGAGCTCAGGTCCTTTGGAAGAGCAGTGAGTGTCCTTAACCTCTGAGCCATGTCTCTACGCCATACCAATTTGTTTTAATCTCTTTCTTTTCAGTGCTGGGGCTAGAACCCATGGCCTCATGTGTGCTAGGCAAGTGCTTCATCACTGAGATGTCTCCCTAGAAATAATCTGTGTACCAAATCTGAAGTGGACATATGTTTTTATTCCTTGCTATACACCTAGGAGTGGAATTTCTATGTCACATGGTAACTACATTTTCAAAGAACTAGTCCATAGTTTTACAAAGGGGTTTTCTTTGTAATACCGTTTGCACAATCATTTTGCATTTCCAACAGCAGTGTATGAGGGAGCCCATCACACTCTCCTCAAAATATTCTCTTTCAGACATCTTCATATGTTTGATGGGGTATCTTAGTAAAATTTTGATTTGAATTTTCTTAATGACTGTGCAGTCAACTTTCCATGTTCTTACTGCTGTTTGTATATCATCAAAGAAATATCTCTTTAACTCCTTCCCCTCATCCCATCCTCTCTCTCTGCTCAAGTGTTCTACTAGAGCTATACCCTCAGTCCTCATTTTCCATTTTAAAATTTGAGACAGGGTCTCAATAAGTTGCTGAGGTAGGCCACGGACTTGTGATCCTCCTGCCTCAACCTCCCCCATAGCTAGAATTACAGACTTCAGCCTCTTGCCTGGCATCATTTCTCATTTTTAAACAGGGTTGTCTTTTTTGATTGAGTTTAGAGTTATTCATATATTCAAGGCAGACTGTAAAAGACAGACTTTACAAATTGTTTTCCCAATCTGTATTGTCTTTTAAAAAAATTAAAGATTCGATGTGTATGTTTTGCCAACGTGTATCTATGTGCATTTTACAAGTGTGGTTGGTGCCCATGGAGGTCAGAAGAGGGGATCAGATCCCCTTAAACTATAGTTACAAAAGGTTGTAAACAACCATGTTGGTGCTGGAAACTTTTTTTTTGTTTTTGTTTTTGTTTTTGTTTTTGTTTTTAGAGACAGGGTTTTTCTGTGTAGCCCTGGCTGTCTGGGAACTCACTCTGTAAACCAGGCTAGCCTCGAGCTCAGAAATCCACCTGCCTCTGCCTCTCAAGTGCTAGGATTAAAGGCATGCGCCACCACTGCCCAGCGGTGCTGGGAACTTAAGCTAGGTCTTCTGCAAGAGGAAAAAGAGATGCCTGTTGTTCTTGTTGTTGTGGTTGTTGTTGTTGTTTGGCGGGTGATTAAAAGAGTCCCTCTATGTACTGGCCTTGCAATCATAGGGAACTCTGTGTCCTGCACACTGGGATTAAAGGTTGTGCCTGCAAGCATAGCAAGAGCTCTTGACCATGGAACCATCTATCCAGACATCAGTACTGTCTTCCCATTTGCTTTTTCAGATAGTTCCATTATGCAACTTAGGCTAGTTCCCAACCTGAGATCTTCTTGCCCCTTCCTTGGCCTCTTGAATTCTGGGATTATAGGCATACACCATGCACCTGGGCCATTTTGCTTTCTTGACAATGTCTATGTTAGTCTGTGAGGGCAACCATAGAAACTGTACAACTTCATTGGGGAATGTAAAAACTTTTTTGCATATTCATTCATTTATTTATTTATTTATTTGGAAATAAGGTTTCATGTAGTTCACCCTGGCCTCAAACTCACTATATACATATATATAAAACCAAGAATGGCAGAGAATTTATAATTTTTCTACCTCTGTCTCCCAAGTGCTGGGATTACAGATATGTGCCACTATACCAGGCTAATATATAAGGTTTAAAAGAACCTAATTCAGTCCATAACACTCTGCTCTCCAGACTTCTAAGTTCTCATATATATTTTTGACAGTCTCCAAATTCTTATCTCATGTCACTATCAAACTCTAAATCCAAAGTCTTATCAAAATATAGGCAGGAAGTACAATGTCACAATCCTGTAATTCCAGCATATGGGATTCTTGGGGAAAAAGAATTACTTGCGTTTTGGAGTTAGAGACAGGTTACAGGCAATATATTGACACACCCCCTTCCAGAACTGAAAGTAAACGTACCAAAAATCTCCAAAGAAAACAAAAATTAGAAAACCAAAAAGATTAAACGGTTCTAATCTTGAAAATCTGAAAGTCTCCAAAAATTCTCAAATACTATAATGCTGGAAATGAAAACTTTCAGACACATGAGCCTCTTTTGCATAAATCAAAATATTTTAATTACCTTTTGACTATGATTTCCTTATGTGATAAACCTTTCTTCCAGGAAAAAAATGTCCTTTAAGATATATTTATAAGTTACAATTCCATTAGTCTTTAAGGCACAGATGAGGAATGTCTTGAAAAATAATCCAGGAGCTGGAGAGATGGCTCAAGAGCACTGGCAGTTCCTAAGGAGGAGGCAGGTTCAATTCCCAGCACCCACATGGCAGCTCATAACTGTCTGTGACTCCTGTTCCAAGGGTTCATACGGACAAAACACCAATATACATAAAATTAAAATTAAAAAAAAAAAGAATGAGTGTTGGTGGGTCAGTTCCCTCGATGCTCAAGAAATGAAATCTTTTAACAGACTCTCCTGGCAGGTGTCTAGTCACCTGGTTGGGCTGCACATCCTCTAAGGATTAAGTAGTTGTGCTGTAGTGCTGAAGGGAGTGGAGTCTACAGCAGGTCCAAGTGCACGCTGGAAAGCAAGTGAGGAAAGAACCTGGCTGGGATGAAACAAAATTGGTGAATGAATGAAAAAAATAATAGATAGAAAAATGTTAACAGGATTATTAGGAAGCCTAAAGTTATAACGGTTGGAGGCAAATCTAAGTAAAATGATGAGTCTTAACTTTTGTCATCTCCATGGATTTTAAGCTATCTTAATAAACCCTTGGAGGCAGGGACTACATATAATTTATAGCACCCTTAGTTTTGGGAGCTCCTTGAATGAATGGCTGCTGTCCAGCTCTTTGCATGGTCCTGACAAAAGAAAGCCTACTGAGGTTCAGCACAAAACTGGGGTGAATGTGGGGAGAATTTGGGAAGAGTGGGAGAAGAGAAAGATTATGATCAAAATGTATTAAACGAAATAAATTAAGTAAAAATTGTATGTCCTATGCTTCAATCTAAACATTGAATTGGGAAAAATTGAGGCTTTATTGTAAATAATTTATGATACATAAAGATTTTAGAAACATAATGATTGACAGGCAGACAATTATGGAAGAGTATCTAGATTAAATGTCAGCGTTCTGAAATGTTATTGCAACTGTGGCTGCTTTGAATTTGTAGTTACCACTGAGCAGGTTCCTAGGTGTAACTTTTTGTGTTCTAATGGCCACCAACTTGCCATTAAGTGGCTAGGTGCAATCCACCAGGAATGAAGAAAGAATCCCTCACTTTAGATTTCTCTGAGAAATTTAGTGAAGTAATTCTTAAAAATACCCATAGCAAAGTCCTTTGCAGTTGTCTCGAGCACTTATATCCCAGACTGTCAGTTGATTCCGACAGGAGGTGCCTCTGGAATTATGACAGACAGGCAAGAGTCGAGATCTGGTCTTTCAAATGCTTTACTTTCAATATCGGGTTCATATAAGAAAGTCACAGTTTCATGTAATAGAGTCACAGCACACATGCAAAAACAAACTAGGGAGGCACACACTAAAGCTATGGCTGCTACTATCCACATCACTCAGTCACTCATAAATACAACCTGTTCTTTGCTCAGGTTCAGGCTCGGACTTCTCTGTCACCTCTTTTGGCCTTGGCTGTGGCCTCAGGGAGTCTTGCTCCGCTGGCAATACCCAGTGCGGTGGGGTATTGGATGATCATTTGGGTCTCATCAGAGTCCAGACTGGCGTGGAGTCGGGGGCCTAGTCATGATGGACTCGAGAGTGGAGTTTCTCTGTGGTTTTTAAGCTCACTTCCAACCAGGGAACGCCCTGGGGCTTCCCTATCTATCTATGGCACTCTTCACACATCACACATCTGGTTTCACTCTTTATCTAATTGTTAGGTTCTGTCCCTCTGGCCTTTTGCTAGGTCATCTAGCCTATGCTGGGTCCAGCCAGATCTCACAAGAATGCTCTTTACAGCAGTGAAATTCTTGTTGGGCTCACACAGGGATCTCTGCACTGTTCCCATGATCGAGTGGTGAAACTTCAATCAGAGTTGAGAAACCACACAGTAATTCTATCAGAAAACACTTAGTGAAAAGAATGATTAACCTGAAGTGTGTACCTGAGTAGCATGAAATAAAGAGAACCCTATGAAGTCCATTCACAGCAGGTATAAGGAATGGCTGCCACCTCCCTCTCACGACAACATGAGAGACTATATTAAAAGGTTGTAGCATTAGAAATATCAATAACCACTCCCCTATGTGATTGGGGTGCCCATGGTGAGGCTTCATCACTCCCTCTTTAGTTGATGGATAGTCTTTGGAATGCCATCACTGATATTCAGAGAGGTATTTTATGAGCCTCCTAGGCCTTTCTCAATTGCAATGGTGCTAATCTCCACAATACATACCACCTTCATTTGCATATTTAAATTGTCACTAAGTTCTCACTAACTGCTTTGACAATGAAAACAAGTTAGCCTTGCTGAGAGATTCTGTCTTTCATGTTCTGTTTTGGCTAAAGGGTATTTTACTTCTCCCATTGAACACTTTGAAAATACACATGATGAGTGCATACGGCTGTAAGCATACATTTACTGCAAATGGCACACATACGTTTTACTATAAGCAGTTAAGCAGCATACCTGTCTGAAGATAGATTTTTTTCCTGGGTAGAGGCAACACTCACCTTACATAGAAATCCCACAACAAACCAAAATACAGGTATCACCAAAATCCAACTTGGTGAAAAATGAATTTACTGGGGTTAGTCACAAAAATATGGGTGAGGAGTTACAGGAGCAAATGATTCAAGGGCAGCTGTGTCAATGAAGCCCGTGCCAGCATGGGTGACAGCCGTGTCAATGAAGCCGTGCCAGCGTGGATGACAGCTCACAAAGGTGGGAACCTAGAGCACTCTGCACAGTGCTCAGGGTGCTCAGCATGTTGGAGAGTGTCCTTACCAGGTGACTCAGTCATTCTATACCAATTGCTGGAGCGGTTGGGCAGGAGAGTGTGGGTGGAGGCGCACTCTCATACAGGCAAAGGGTAGGGGGGAGGACAGATGTGGGTTGGGGGGTTGGTGGAGGGGGTAACCTGGAAGTGGTCTGAGGTGTAGATGAATAGAGTGATTAATAATAATAATAAAAAGACAGCTCAAGTGTCTTCTGCTTCTTCCAGGCAGCTTCAATACTCTTCTTTGCAGCTTGACTCCTTCTCTTCTGCAAAGTGACTCTTGGGAGTCACTTACAGCTTACTCTTCGGGAGGGAGAAGTCTAGTAAATCCAGTCAGCTTCAGGGATTTCCGGAAACTATTTTGAGTCGTTCACTTTCTGTTAAAGAACTTGGCTGAAGGATAAAATGTTTCCATCTCAAGGAAACTGCTATACAACAATGTAGTGCACAGAGTAACTGATGAAGGAAAAGGCCGAATGAATCAAAGCTGGGAGGGCTGGAGAGTTGGCTGTTAAAAATACCTACTGCTCTTTTAGAGATCCATATTCAGTTCGCACCCACACTGAATTGCTCCAACCTGTAAATCCAGTTTCAAGTGATTCTATAACCTCATCTAACGTCTACTGAAACCCGCGTGCACACGGTACACACAACCTCACTCAGGCACTCGGACACAAACAATGACACGAAGTCACGCAGGCCCTCGGACATAAACAACGACACGAAGATCATCATCATCCTTGTGGCACCACAGTCTGACTCTCAAAAGATAGTAAAATAAATTTAGCCAAATTTTTAGGCACTGCTAAATGTAGAATACTTCATATTCACAGATCTTTGTCATGTTTCAAAGATATAAACTGTTTAGTAAAACAAAGTTAATCTCTCTTAATATTATAACATAGTGATAACAAGAAAAAATAAGTTTCACACATGCAGAGTTCAGTGGTTAAAAAAAACAAAGACCTCCACATTCCACAAAAGATATCCAGAGCTTTTAATTATTCATTTATTCAGTTAGTCAATAAATCTGTTGTGATCCTGTAGGACCACGTTAATCAAAGTGTAGTCTGCAAACCAGCAATGTGGGATTACTTTTAGCTTGTTAAGAATGCACCACCACATTAGAAACCAATGCAGAGTTCCTGAATTAGAACAGGATTTTAACAAGATCCCTAAGCATCTTCCATGTATATTACAGTCTGAGAAACCCAACACATCCCATTCTGAGGTCGAGAGAGAGAGAGAGAGAGAGAGAGAGAGAGAGAGAGAGAGATTTTCACATCAGAAAATCAGAGATTTTCACAATCATTTCTCAAGGAGAGGCTTGCAGGGATTACTATGGAGGTTCTCAGCCAGTCTGATATGGCAATATCTGAAGATGTTGGGTAGGTTGCAACTAAGAGGCTACTATTGGTATCAAGTGGGCTGTAGCCTTTGAAGTTGCTAAATACATCTACAACATACCAGACAAAAACATTATCCATGAACCAGCTTTTAACTCTCTAATTACATCTAGTCCTTTAAAAGGGAAATAGTTGGGTAATAGTAGAAAATCCCTTTACCTGACCAAAACTGGTAAATCTAGTTGTAACAATATCATACTGCATTGAATAAAATATGTGAAGCCTGCCTTCTCCAGGAAACCAGAAAGAAGGCAGGTAACATAATATTTTATTAGGAAGCTTTTAGTAACTGAACAGGATATTTAACATTCTAAAGCATTTCATTCAATAAATGCACAGTGGATTGTCTTTATCATGTTCTAAGGAAGTGAGCAAACGTGACAGGCTTGGAAAGTTCGATTTCAGATCATCTGCATTTTTCCTAGAGTCCTCTCCGACCCCACACCAGGCTTGTACATAAGTAATTACTTGTCTACAATTAAGCTCTAAATAATGCAATCACTCCATTCTTGTCCCATCACTCCAGACCCAACCACAACAAATAATGCTAATCACATACTTATCCAAGTGTGTAATTATTTACAGTTCAACTTCTCTGGCTTTCACCCTGTTTGGAAACAGCAGAAAATAACCTGTAATTAGCAAATGTGGCCCCAGACACTTTTGCTTGGGAGCACGGAAGGGATTCAGCACCTAGGTGTGTCTTTGGTCTGGAAGCTGGCAAGCCTCACCCTGAGGCCAGACCTCTGCAAGTCAAGGACATCAATGAACATGTCAAAAGCATCCACCCCAAATCACATATTACTTGCTTCTCTCACTGTGGTTCCTGTCTTTAGTATATATTTCATAGACTTTCCATTCTTTGTGAACTTCCATGGGACAAAGGCAAAGCGTTACACCTGAGGGAAGCCCAGAGGGATAACAAAGCCTCTCTCTTGTTCTGGTGGGGAATGTTGAAGTGTGTGCATTCACCATAGCTCTCTTCCCTCAGATATTTAGACCTGAAGACTGCTTACTCACTAAGAATGGCTAATCTTATCTGCTCTACTCTGCTGTATACTGTAAACTCTTCCTGCTTGATTCAGCGGGATGCAATACTCCCATCTCTTTGTTCAACTGTATTCGATGAACATGCTGAGGATTTAGGGGCACTGAAGTTTCTTTGTCTGAGAGCCAAATTTGTCCAGTTCCAACTTTTCTGTGTCCCCACATTTGTCCTTTCTTTCTTCCCTAGCTGATAGAGTCAAGTCCATCTGGGACATAGAAACTCAGAATAAATATTACACCAACAAACGCCACAGGAAGATGCTGGTATTTGCACTGAGATCATACTCCATTTGTGGATGGACCATCGTCTTGGGTCTTGTATACAATAGTTTATCGGATGTTATTTTGTCTTTGTGTGTTGTTTTACATTCACATATGAAGATGTGAAGAATGTGTATTAGGGACAGTAACAGTTGTTTACTTTACAGAGGCAAAAACAAGAAATGAGAGAGAATGTGTCAGTCTTTGGAGTGATCCTGTTTCCCCTACTTTACCAACAAGCACATTTTCTGGATCAATTTTAAAATGTCACTATATTCCACTGTTTTCTGTAAGCATGTTAGCTATCATTTTATTACAAATACATTAACTTATTCACAATTTTCCCTCATATTTTCCAACTATTCAGGATAGCTAATTTTATGCTTTTAGTAAATTTCACTAAAAATGGTTTTGCTTATTCACAGAATTTACTGAGAAGACAATTCTAATAGTTTCAGAGAATAAACTAATATATGAATAATTTATATCCTGAAAATGGCTGTAGTAGATAAATGAAGGGAAGCCTCTTGCAGAGAAATATTTATTTACTATTGCACATATTTTGCTGTGTAAAATTATGAATGTTCAATATATTGCTTTTTTAACTTACAAATATTATGCATTAATAATATCCAGTGAAAATGAATAGTTTTGTATCAACTTGGCACAAGCTGGAGTCACTGAAGAGAAAGGAGCCTTAATTGAAAAAAAAAAAAAATCCTCACTGGGGGGGAGAGGGAGGGGGATTTCTGAGTTTGAAACCCAGCCTGTCTACCAGAGTGAGTTCCAGGACAGCCAGGGCTACAAAAAGAAACCCTGTCACAAAAAAAAAAAAAAAAAAAAAAAAAAAACTGAGAGAGAGAGAGAGAGAGAGAGAGAGAGAGAGAGAGAAGAAATCCTCAATAAAATTGGACCATAAGCAAGCCTATGGAGCATTTTCTTCGTTAGTGATTGATATTTGAGGGCACAGACCATTGTGGATGGCACCGTTCCTGGGCTGGTGGTCCTGGGTGCTATAAGAAAGCACGCTGAGCAGGCCATGAAGAGCAAGTGGTAAGCAGCACCCCTCCATGGCTTCTGTACCAAATCCTGACTCCAGGTTCCGGCCTTGTTTGTGTTCCTGTCCTGGGTTTCTTCAGTGATGGGCTACAATGTGGAAACACAAACCAAACAAACTCTTTCCTCCCCAACTTGCCTTGGTCATGGTGTTTCATTGCAACAATTGAAAACCTAACTAAGACAGAGTTAGCAAGAGTTTAGTAACGGCTATCAGCATGTGTTGAGACTGACTTGCCTCATTGTTCTGTCCCACAGATTCAGATGTGTCCAGCTGCCACACTTGCTCCATACTAGATATCAAAGCGAGGGCTTTGCTAGGCAAATAGGTGACATTTTGGATATTCTTGTGTTAGAAGCTTGTACCAGAGTGCTTACATGCTGCTAATTATGCCATGGTTACTTAAGCACTAGTTTTATATGTGTCTCTGTGAGGGCTTAGATCTGACTGGCTCATTTATATGTTTATACCATTGTAGCAAAGCCCTCCTTCCAGGAAAGAGAGGACCAGACTCACACCGTTCCTGTGGCTTGTCGTCCATCTCAGGTGAAATGTGTGACTCTGCAGTGTTTGCATCACCTTCCTGTTAGGTTTGGTATCGTGTGCCTGGAGGTAAGTGGGGAGGATTCCGTCATCACATATGATTCCTCTGTTAAGACCTCAAGACCATTGAAAGCAAGAAAAGACCACCATACTCTCTAGAGCTGCAACAGGTTGTTACCTGTTATAAGGCCAAGGACCAGGAGACTGACCTCTC
>JANHMN010000798.1:0-15261 GCA_030674055.1 Rhabdomys pumilio
TCTCCTCACCCTTGGTTTGATTATCTGGATGTGTCTAGGTGTGCCACTACCTTTCTGCCAGTATCACTATTTCTTTGGTACTTGTGAGTTAACTTCTTCCATTTTGACTTTTTAATTTCACTGTACTTCATCCGATACATATATGACTTTAACAAGCCATAAAAGATAATATAATTCATGCTACACCTTTTCTTTTTTTTCTTGGATTCTTTCTTTTTTTATTGGCTATTTTATTTACATTTCAGATGTGATCCCCTTACCCCATTTCCCTCCCACCCAGGAACCCTCTATCCTATCCCCCTTCTCCTGCTTCTATGAAGATGTGCCCCTACAACCTGCCCACTCCCAACTCCCTACCCTCGAATTCTACCACACTGGGTGTCCAGCCTTCATAGGATTAAGGATCTCCTCTTCCACCTAAGCCCTGCAAGGCCATCCTCCCCTACATATACAGCTGGAGCCATGGGTCCTTCCCTATGTGCTCCCAGGGTGGTGGTTTAGACCCTGGAAGCTCTGGTTGGTTGGTTGGTATTGTTGCTCTCCTCATGGGGCTGCAAACCCTTTCAGCTCTTTCAGTCTTCTCTTTAACCCCTCCATTGGGAACCCCATGATCAGCTCAATGGTTAGCTTTGAGCATCCTCTTTCTCTACATCCTTGCCAGCATCTGCTGTCACCTGAGTTTTTGATCTTAGCCATCCTGACTGGTGTGAGGTGGAATCTCAGGGTTGTTTTGATTTGCGTTTCCCTGATGACTAAGGATGCTGAACATTTCTTTAGGTGCTTCTCTGCCATTCGAGTTTCCTCAAGGATAATGTCATAAATTAATGTTTTAATATTTATGCAACATTTATGCAAATATGTATGTTCTTTAACTTTTTATAGTTAACATTTTTATTATGAATTATTAGTAAAGAAGATAAATTCATAATACTTGCTATTTGTTTCATCTAAATATCTGCAAAAATGTAACTCTATCAAAGTATGTTGAGGTTATATTTAATTAGATGGTAAGTTCCTTGAGAAAGGATTTTTTTTTAAGTTTTTTGTGACAGGGTTTCTCTGGGTAACTCTGGCAGTTACAGAACTAGCTCTGTAGACCAGACTGGTCTTGAACTCATAAAGATACATCTGCCTCTGCCTCCCAAGGACTGGGATTAAAGCTGAGCAACCACCATTGCCTAGGCAAGAGGATAATATTTTAGCAGTCATTTTTATGTACATTAATATACTATATTCATTATCACATAGAAATATGTGTACATAGATTGACGATAATGTTCATTTTATAAATAAAAACTGAAAACATTGCTTCCTTACTTTTAATTGGCACAAGCATGAGTTTGTCTTTTTTCATCTATTAAATCTATTTGGCTTCTCAGTCTTGTAATCTGAAATTCTAGTACACATTTCGGATTGTTTTATCATCCACTTGAATTGTCCTCTTCATCATCTTGGAATTCCATGTTTACCACAGATAATATTTTCTGTCTGCAATCTTATTTGCCTTTTGACACTGTCTATTATTACTTTATGTTGACAATACTTTGTATGACCCATGTATTAGTTCTATTTCCCATTGTTAAAACAATGAGCAGAACTAACGGGACAAAGAGCCTGACTTGACTTATAGCTTTATCACGCATGCTGTCAGGAGTGGGAGTTGACTGTCACATGGGGTCTTCATCAGGACACAGAGAGTTGGAAGAAACTGGAGGTGGATTGTAAAATTTCAAGGTCTATTTACAGAGATCTGTTTCCTTTAGTGAGCCTCCATGTCCAAAAGGTTCCACAACCTTCTCAGTTTCATTAGTTGGGGACCAAGTCTGAAACAGCTTAAGCCTATGGAGAACATTTCACATTTAAACTATAACACTGCATGTGTTTGCATTGTTTTAACAACAATATACTTGTGTTTTAGCTTTAAGGATGTCCTATAGCCAAATAAGATAGATTTTCTTTTTTCAAATTACATCCTAACAATATATTTATTTTAACTTGAATATATAGAGCATTTATATCTAATGTATTATCAGTTTATTAATGTTTACATTTTCTGTCATATTGATTTTTTCTATATTTCTCTTGCTCATTTTTATGAATAAAAAAATATGTACTTGTCATCTCATCTTCACTGTCAGTTTAGTGAGGATATGGCTTTGTTTTATTTCTTTAGTGATACACACACACTTATGTAAAATTAACATGTGTGTGTGTGTGTGTGTGTGTGTGTGTGTGTGTGTGTATGTGTGTGTGAACTTACCCATGCACGTGCTTCTGGAGGCCAGAGGTTGATGTCCTGTGTCATTCACTGTGGCTCACCACTTTGTTTTTCTAGACAAGTTCTCTCATTGAATTTGAGATGCTGTATCAGTTAAATTCAACAGCAATCCTGGGATCGACTTTTCTCTGCCCCTTTAGGACTCTGTGATTACAAATATACCACATACAATATTTTATATTGCTCTTAGGGACCTGAGCTCAGGTCTTCATGCTTGTGCAACAAACATTTTCCAGCTGAATCTTCTCCCTAGCATTATCATACATATGTGTTTGTGTGTCTACATGTTTCCATATGTATTCATGTTCATATTTGTGAGTACATGTGTGAAGGTAAAATGGGTTTTTGTGTAAGCATGTGTGTGTAGGAACAAAGGTGATACCAGCAAAGTATCACTGAATCCAGAGTTTAAGAATCCCAGATGGTCTAGCTTTCTCACTTACCTAGATGTCTTCTCTCTGCAGCTCTCCACTGCTGCTATTACAAGTAATGGCCACACTTGCTCATTGGTTTGGGGGCTTCAAACTCTAGTCCACGCACTTGTGAGGCAAGTGCTTTATGTAATGTTCATGCTCAGTTTTAACATGTCCATGTTTATTTTAAATACTTCACTAACTTCTTGAACACGTGTTTTTAGGCCAAATATTTCCAATTTTTTTTTTTATATTTTGATCTAGTTTTGCAACTCATTACAATTATAAACCTATTATAAATTCAACAAACATATTTCTTTTTCCCCTCTATTGAAAATAGATGTTTACCTACATAATATACCATAACTATAGTTTCCCTCTATCCATTCTTCTCACTTCCACTTCATCCCACTGTGCCCATTCAGATCCACACTTTTCTGTCTCTTACTATAAAACTAATAGGTGGTGCCTTTACTCTCAGCATTTAGGTGTCAGTGCCAAGCAGATCTTAGTGAGCTTGAGGCCAGGCTGGTCTATACAGTGAGTCTAGGACAGCCAGGGCTACATAGTAAGATCCCATTAAAAAAAAAAAAAACTAAAACAAAAAACCAAAGAATACCTCAGGCTTTTAAGAGATAATAATAAAATATACTAAAATGAGATAGAATAAGATAAAAGAAAAACCAATGAATCAAAATAAGATACAAGACGTCAACGTCTGATCTCTAAAAGCACATGCATGAGACAAAATTCATAAACAAAAAAATAGAAGGGAAAGGCACAATAAACAGAGACCCATTCATTGACGCACTCAAGGATACCATAAAAACATGAAACTGGAAGCCATCATATATACTGAAAGGATCTCTGGGGTAGAAAAAAAGAAGAGAAAAAAGTATAGAAAATATTAAATTAAAATAAAAATATTAAGAAAATAAAAAATATAAAGGAAGAGCCCTGACATGACGTTTTGAGACAAGGAATCTCCAAAGATGCTATTGAGTTCACTTTCTTTGGCCATATACTACTGGGCATATGGCCTACCCATAGGAGCAGTTTGTTTTCCCAGTAAGACTCCCTTGGAGGAAACTATTCCTTTCCAAGTGGCAATCAGTTGGAGATTGCTTTTAGGTTAGAGATGTGCTCACTTCTCTTTTTAGATCTGTAGCCCCATCTGGTATAGACCTATGCATGCCCTGTGTTGCCTTAATCTCTGTGAGTTCATATGTGCAATGATCATGTTAATTTAGAGGGACTTATTTGTAGACATCTTCCATCTGCTCATGGCTTTTACTATCTTCTCCCTCTTGTTCTGTGGTATTCCTTGAGCTCTTAAAGGAGGAATCTAGTGGTAACATCCACTTTTGGGCTGAGTGTTCTGAGTTCTTTCACTCTCTGCATAATGTCTGGCTGTGGTCGCTGTATTTGTTACCATCTGATATAGGAGGAAGCCTGTCTGATCATGGTTGAGTATAAATCTGAATATAGAAGGATGTCATTAGGAGTCATTTTATTATTACTTAAACAAAACAAAACCAGAAACAGTAGTAATTGATTTTACCCTAAGTGCCTGGGCTATCTCGACTCAAGTTCTTGGTTACCCAAGCAATGTTGGGTACAGGTTCCGTCTTGTTGGGTGGACCTTAAGTCAAATCAAATATTGGTTGGTTACTTCCACAAACTTTGTGCCATCATTGTACTAGCATATCTTTCAGGCAGGACATCATTGTAGATCAAAGTGTTAGTGTCTGTGTTGGTGTTTGTGGTTCTCTTTTGGTAGCCTGAAGAATACCTTCCTGTACTAAAGATATTAGAACATAGGAGTGAGGGCTCTGTGTAGACATTAGGTCAACTTTTACATGTTTAATAATTTGTACCCTGTCTTTGGCAATGGAGCATCACAGGAAGTTTGTCGAGAACAAACTATACTCTCGGCAGCAGGCTGGGTTGTATGCAAGTTCACATAGGACTCCTTAGTCCAACAACTTAATTAGATACAAACCAATCCTGATATTGGAATTGTATCTTTTTTAAAATCATTGACTTTATAGCTAATAACTATATATAAATGACTACATACCGTATTTTACTTCCTGGGCCTGAGTTTACTCACTCAGGATGATGTTTTCTAGTTCCATCCATTTGACTGTAAATTTCATTTTCTTGAATCAGCAGAGTAATAACCACTGTGTAAATGTATTAAATTTTTAAATCCATTCTTCTCTTGAGGAACATCTAGGTTGTTTCCAGTTTCTGGCAATTTTAAATAGAGCAGCAGTGAACATGGTTGAGCAAGTGTTTCTGCGATAGGATAAAGTATCCTTTGGTTATGTGTCTGAGTGGTATAGCTGGATTTTGAGGTAGGTTGATTCTCATCTTCCTCAGGAACCACCACAAGAATTTGCATAGTGGCTGTACAAATTTGCTCTCCCACAAATGATAGAAGAGTGTTCTCCTTACTCCACATCCTTGCCATCATAAGATGTAACCGTTGATTTTTCCTTTAATTAATCTTAGCCATTATGACAGTTGTAAGATGAAATCTCAAAGTAGTTTTGCTTTGCATTTCTCTGATGACTAATGATAACATACACTCCTTAGTGTTCCTAAGACATTTGAGTCTTCAGACATACATCCCAATTTTTAGTCTACCAGTGGGTTTTTTATTTGTTTGTTTGTTTGTTTTTAATAAAATTGGGGGGCTCTTAGTTTGGTATATGGACATTAAGGATTGTGATGTTCTCTTAGTAGGTTTTTCCTTTGATAAGTTTGCATTACCCTTTCCTTTGTCTTCTGATTACTTTTGGTTTCTAGTCTATTTTGGCATGAGGTGATGTCTATCCTTGATGTTAAGGTGTGTTTCTTGGATAGAGCAGAAGGATGGATCCTGCTTTCCATCCCTTCTCTTAGTCCTATGTCTTTACTGTGGAATTGGGACCTTGATGTTGGGAGACTATAATGAGCAGTGTTTGTTGATTCCTGTTACTTTGTTGTGGTATATATACTTGTGTGTATGTGTGTGTGTGTGTGTGTGTGTGTGTGTGTGTGTGAGTGTGAACACTCACATGTGCTTGTGTGTGTGCATGCATGTGTATGTTTTCTTTCTTTTGATTTGCTCTTCTGGGATTATTTAACTCTTGTGATAGCCTTCCAGAGTTGGTAGCTGGGATAAAACAGTGAGTTGAGGAAGAAGATTGAGAAAATGAAAGACCAATGTGATCCACTGGAGATGGGGTCATGGCGGGATGGGAGGCTGCAGGAGGTAGTCTGCTACAAAGTTTGGAATAAGATTGGGGGATTAGATTTGAAGTATAGGAGAAAGAGGTGAAGATCTGCAGTTAGCCTCCCTTTAAGAGTGACTTTAAACATTTTCAGTATTTTAGTTTATTTCATTTTATTGTGATAAATTACTGGGAAGCACATTCAGGCATTTACTTACGGTTGACAAATATTCTATTATATTTCTAGTATCATCCATTTTCAACATTTTTGACATTTGTAAAATTTGAGTTTTAAAAAGTTAAAGGAAAAATAATTACCTTTTAGATTTATCTACATTTACTGTGTCTTCTTTTCATTTCTTTTAATTCACCAGAATTCCTACTTTAAATGATTCTCCTTTTCATCAAGACTTTCTATTACCATTTCATTTATTTGACTCTGATATCAAACAATCCTTTCAGTTGTCAATTTTTTATTAAGTAAAGTTTGTTATGTTTTTTAAAGGCATTTTTATTTTTATCCTGGAGAATAATGAGCTATTTGATGGCTTCTTTTTATTTCAGTATTAGACTCATGTCATTTCATGGTTTTATGATTTGTATACTATATAACTAGAATTCTGTATTAATTACTACCTTTTTCATTTTCAGTGTTCTTCCTTCCTCAGCCTTTTTGCCTATTCTTACCCAGGGATATCTTCCTTTCCAATGATGCACTTTCATCTTTAGGATTCACATTTGGCTATTCTTCATAGTTTGAATCTCTCTTTTGTGTTAATTAATACTTGGCTCTCTTGAGCATGTGGAATTATTCTAGTTGCTCTTCAGAGTGCTCTGTCCTGCCCATTTCACCACAGTAGGCATTTTCTGTGCCTGTTTCCATTATCTGACTTTTATCCAGATAAGAAGCTCTATATTTCTGGTTTTGAAGATTTACTATTCTATGTTATGTCAGAAATTGTGAGTGTCTTTATTTGGATGTGTTAGAATGCTGATGTTTGAAGAGAAATTTCAGTTATTGTCAACTATGTAGATCCCTATGGGCTCACTTTCATCTCTGACAGGACAGATGGAGAGCATGTTATGTTGGGGATGAGTGAATGGAAGATTTTGCAAACAGCAATTCTTTTTTCTTCAAGTCAACTAGAACACAAAACTTTATGTCTCCATCTCATATTTCTGTAAGCTGTAAATTGCCACAAGGCAAGAATGTGTAGTAGTTTTGTGACTAACTTCATTTACTTCTCATGTTTCAGCCACTAGTCCAATTTTCTTGTTTTTGAGGACCCTGAACATGCATGTCCAGGGTTCTGTCACAGAGCTATTCTATTACTTCAGCCCTTCTTTAAAACCCTGCAAATAAATAGATGACATCAAAACTATCTTAATGGGTTATAAACCAATTATTGTAGATATAAAGTATAAAGGCCCATTGTGAAGAGTATATCCTTTTAAAAAATAATTCTACCTAAATATGAAGTTTATATTTAATAATAACTATACAAAATATTGAGGCAAATATATTTTTAGAATAAAATAATTAATCTGTATAAATTTTGATCACTAACATTTCTTCTGTAGAATATATATTTGAATGTACATGAATATTTGTGTTTTACATTCGTATTTTATTAGTAAAAGCATTGTATTTGGTTAAAAATATAATGTGTTGCTTTTAATTGAATATAAAATTTAAAATCCATACAAATAACTAAGAAGCTACAAAATATTCAATAATGCTACACTTTAAATAAGAGTATTTCTATAAACATTTAAAAAAACATTTATAATAATGCCTTTAAAAAAAGAATACAAATTCAAAGTAAATTTTTATTTGAGTTTATTAGGAAAGCCAATTCACATTTCAATAATGGTGAGAAAGGAGTCATCAGAACAAATAAGCAATAAAATTACAAATAAAGAATTTGAGTCAATGTGACATAAAAGACAGCCCTAAGTCAAATTTACAAAGGCAGGAGCAGTTTCTCACAGCTATAAACAAGGCCAGTAAAATAGCTAAGCAGGTAAAAGGCACTTGCAGCCAAGCCTGACTACCAGGATTTAATCTCTAGAACCTATGTTGCAGAAGACAAAACCAACTGTGTAAGTTTTTCTGTGCCCCTGCTCCAACATATACCACACACTCCATGGCAAATATGCATGCTTGCACCTATACATAAATAAATTAAAAACATAGAGGAGAGTAAATGAACAAAGTTCCAGTTTTCTAAAAGACCAGTTTGTGATTCCAAGGCATGGCTATGAAATACTCAACACTGAGGATAACAGAAATTGTCAATGAGAGGTACACGTTAATATAAATGTTCTTTATAAACATTTACTTAGTTTCTATTCTTAACAATATTTTTGAAATTATTTCTCTCATCTTTTATGGTCTTTTGATTTTATACCTTCCCTGGAAAAAAGCTACTAAGTTGTGGTCAAAACCAAGTTTAAAACTGCTAAGCCTTTATCTCTTTCTTTTCTCACCCCTAGGGAGTGAGGAATAGGAATAAGGTTTACTATCTTTTCTAAATGCTACTTATATATATAACTTTTTGCCACATATATATTTTTATTTAAATTATTTTGTCAAAATGATTCTAGCACAGTATCCTTTCCCACAATGTGTCAAAAAATTGCCTCATTTATTGAATGTAGTATCTGTATTCAAAATCCTGGAATTAAATTCTTGGTTATTTTTCTTATCTATTTTTAAATCTGAAGTTATTTGATCCAATCATATATTATTATTCATTAATTGTCTCTTTATGTTAATGAGAACAATCTGATATGGTGAAATAATTAACAACTTATTGTTATTCATCATTGCAAGGAAAAGGGCACTTTGCTCAAAATCTGTGTAGGTTTCAATAATTGGTTCATTGAGTCAATAAAAAAGAAATTAGCTTTCTTAATTTTGCAAAAGCAATTTGTATAAAGATCTTGGGGCTCTTAAGAACAAGAGAAAAAGAATGATCAATCTTCTAGAAGAAATAGATTTGATGAACTTATTATGATACTGATATTTTTAAAAAGCAGAGCATAAACTCCATTTGAGAAGATTTAATTTTATATTTTTCTCATTTTACATTTTATAGTTATACTCATTTTTATAACTTAAAATTAGTTTATACATATAAATTCTAGTTTTAAAAAGTCTTTGTACAACTTTTTTAAAAGAGTACTTTACATTTTAGGGCAATTTTAGGTTTACAGATGAATTGAAAGTAGAAGTAATTCCCGTGCACCCCACGCCCACAGCTCCTGTTATACAGCCTCCCAGTCCCACAGTACTGTATTTATTTTTTTCAGTGGTTCAAAGATTTGGTAAACAACAAAAAGCTTTTGTTTACATCAGTGTGAGAGTTGTGTAAGGAGCCAATTTTTAATTTATTTGAACAAATACTAAGGAAAGAGATTGCTTGGTTTAAGGTAAGAATATATTTAGCTTTGCTAAGAAATAGCCAAGTTGTCTCAATGAGGTCTCTACTCTGCGTTGTCACCATACAATATTAATTAAAAAAATAAAACTAAGGAGAGGCCCCAAGGCCTGACACTATTACTGAGGCTGTGGAGCACTCACGAAAAGGGACCTATCATGACTGTGCTCCGAAATACCCAACAAGCAGCTGAAAAGGTCAGATGCAGATATGTTCACCCAGCCAATGGACAGAAGTTGCTGACCCCTATGGATGAATTAGGGAAAAGCTTGAAGAAGCTGAGGAGGAGGGCCACCCTGTAGGAAGACCAGCAGTCTCAATTAACCTGGACCCCTGAGATCTCTCAAACACTGGAACACCAACCAGGTAGCATGTACCAGCTGATATGAGGCCCCCAACACATATACAGCAGAGGACTGCCGGGTCTGGTTTCAGTCAGAGAAGATGCACCTAACCCTCAAGACACTGGCGGCCTCGGGGAGTGGCAATGTCTGGTGGGATTGTGGGTATCCTCGTTGAGATGATGAGGAGGAGGTATGGGATGTGGAACAGCCAGAAGGTGGACTGGGATGGGGATAAAATCTGGAGTGTGAAAAAAAAAAAGATTAAATAAAATAAAAAACAAAGAAGCAAACAAACAAACAAAAAACCCCCTAAGGGCAAGTGACTGAGGAGATTGCTCAGTTGCCCTGAAAGCATGATAACCTGTGTTCTAGTTCCCAGCACCCACGTCAAGACAAGAGTGGCTGCATAGACCTGCAAGACCAGCATTGCTATGGGGCACTGGGAAACAAATGTCAAGAAGCCTTGAGAAGACAGCCTAGCCCAAACGTTTGATGTTTTTGTTTAGTGGATGATCTTTTTCTTATGTCAATAGGCAGAAATCAGTAAAGGAAGACACCTCATGATGTTCTGCTCCTTGTATGCATAGGTACATATACCCACACATTCACATGTATGCACTACAAACACACACACACACACACACACACACACACACACACACACACACACACGAACACACCTAGAGAACAAGGGTGATTTGATATGCAATTTTGTACTGAGATTGTTTTCCTTGGAGGTTTTCTTGAGGTTTCATGTTTCACTTGCCCATCAAAAGTTCATTACTTCTGATATTTCCAATAGGTATATGGCACTTTTATAACATGTAAATAACATGTAACATGGCACATGGATTTTGGCTTCTAAGTTAAGAGATATATGATTGCTTCTTATTCTATTCTGACATATTTTCACGTGATACCTGGGGTTGTATAAACTATTATGTGCACTTGAATGAAGCTTGCAAGCAAATACTCTGAGAGTGTCCGATGGAGACAACAGAAAGACAATGGTACCCAAAGTCTTTGATTAAGGCAAACTTGTATAGATCCAATGGGCACCTTTATGCTTTACTGAGTGTTAGATCTCCTTGTTATTATTGATTTTAGTAGATTTCTGGTTACTTGTTACCCAAACTATCAGATATATTGACATTAAGCAATATTAAAGTGTGTAGCGGCATAAATGGCTCAGTTGATAAAAAGTAGGAGGATCCGAGTTTAGCTCTAGAAAACCCACACAAAAAGCTAGGGGTAGTGACACATGCCTATAATTCTAGTCTCAGAGATACACAGACAGAAGTATCCCTGAGTATTTCTGGACACTAATGTAGCCAAACTGGTCAGTTTTAGTGTCAGTCAGACCCTTTATCGAAAACTAAGGGAGAGAAGGCCTGTGGGGATATGTGATATCTGGTCTCCACAAAACAGCAAGCTGTTTGTTTGGTTCTTACAGTCCATTTCTTTTAACCCATGGGATTGCCACAATGAAAATCACATTCTGGGAGATCAGCTTTGGTCACGAAATGAAACAGTCATTAAAATGGTGTGAGAATAGGGGAGAAAAGGGAATCTAAGTCTACAGGTGCTTAAAGCACATAAGGAAGGTGTATATTTGTCTTAAGCATAGAGAAAAGCAATCAGGCAAACTCTTGTTTGGCATAACTAGTAAAGAGTTACCTAACATCCCACGTCTGGGATTTCAAAAGTATGTTTCAAAGATATCCACTAAAGAGAGATGTGTACAGACTGGGAGCAAGTGTACAAGAGAACTACAGGCCAATGCCAGTCTTGCTATTTGCTTTCTTATATTCTAAATTTAAAACTTAGTTTTGCATCCATTCTTTTGTTGAGGAACATCTGGGTTGTTTCCAGCTTCTGAGTATTATGAATAAGGCTGCTGTAAACATAGTGGGACATGTGTCCTTGTTGGGGCATCTTTTGGGTATATGCCCAGCAGAGGTATAGCTATGTCTTCAGGTAGTACTGTGTCTAATTTTCTGAGGAATCGCCAGACTGATTTCCAGAATGGTTGTACCAGCTTGAAATCCTATCGCCAACGGAGGAGGAGTGTTCCTCTTTCTTCACATCCTCTCCAGCATCTGCTGTCACCTGAGGTTTTGACCTTAGCCATTCTGAATGCTGTGAGGTAGAATCTCGGGGGCGTTTTGATTTGCATTTCCCCTGCATATTTACCTCTTTCCCAGTCTCTCATGTTGAGAATGAAGCTTTCATAGACAAACGCTTGAGTCAAAGAAACAGAGTCATACCTCCATTTGGCAGTATATCAGATGTGTAGAGAAGAGAAGAATGGCATCAAGGAAGATTTTATCAACTTCTAAAGTCAGTGTGAATTCAGTTTTGTACGAGTTGAGCCTGAGGTCCTTTTGAGGTGTACAAATACATATATCAAATAGGCAAGAGTATGTAAAGTCAGAGAAGTTCAAAATATGAGCAGACTTAAGACCCTCAACAGCAGTTAAAATTATTAGGATGGATGAGATGTATGTACAAGTAATAATAGAATTCTAAGTTCCCAGTTTTAAAAAATTTAAGCATTTGTTGCTTAAATCGCATATGATCGGCCTGGTGAAAGACAGAAAGGGAGAATAGAGAGAAGAAAGAAGAAAACTGGTAGATCATCAGAGCCAAAGAAATAATTTTTAAATGGTATGTTCAGACATGCTCAGATGAACTATGAAAGGCGTGTGAATATGGCTGTATAAAAAGAAAATGCCTCAAGATTGTGTTAGAAGCTCTTATTACTCTTGTGGTGACCCAGGTTAAGTTTTCAGCTCTGATGCTTTCTGCTGATTTCCCATAGGTGTCAGATGCAGTACACATGTGGTGCATAGTTGTACATGCATCTAAAACACCAATACATATAAAAGAATGAATCCTTAAAAATGTATAAATAACTTTCTCTTGAATAAAGTGACTTTTAAGCATCTGTCATATGTGAGAATATATTAATTATTAAATAAATAACATAAATAAAATCTATATTTAAATATAATATTTATATGTTCTTTGTATGCATATGTCAATTTCTAGGTTACCTAGAATAGTTATTTATAATAGAACCAAATAAGAATTCATTAAATAATATAATCTTATAACTTTGACATAGACACACACCAACTTAACACCAATGAAAGTTATTATGAAATTAACAAAAATTGATAACTTTGGGAAAACATCTTATTGAGAAGAGATACTTGTTCTGCCTTCTGGCTCAAACCAATACTGGTTGCTTACTTGTGCCTTCAGCTTCTACGGACTGAAATTCTTAAGCAGTGATGTCTTTCTGGAGGATAAATTTTTGTACAAATATAGCTTATTTAAAAATACTAAATCACTGAATATTATAAATGCTGTTGAAATTGAAAGCCATAAGAAGATTAAGGTGAGCAAGAATGTCTCTTTTCCTAACCATCCAGAATGCATGCCCTGATTTTACCATATATAAATACATATGCATGCTCGCTTGTGGGAATGAGTGCAGCCTGGAAGTTTAGAGCTCAATGTTACTCTACGTTGGAAATAGCATTTTATGTATATTCTCTCATTTGAAAATATTTTGTGATGAATAAAATTATAGTTTTCCTGGAAACATCACACATCTATTTTTAAACTGTGAAATCAAATGAGTATTGACCAATGCGCTGTTTGCATATTCAGAGTTTTTAGGAATATTTTAGTGTGCATGAAAATATAAACTGAACTGTCAGTGATGATATTTAAAATGCATTATCTGCATCAATAGCAGTTTCTGCTGTTTTGATAGTGTCAGGATGATGAATAACACACAACTCAGAGAACTGCCGGGAGCAAACATGCAGAAGTAACACAGGACAGATTCATCTTACAATAAATCAAACACATTCTCACCTTTTGATCTTAACTATTCCAAGAAGCTGAGCTTAATTTAAAATTTATTTGCATGACTTGAACTCCTGAACCTTTAATTTAATAGTAAGTTATGCCATTTTCCCTAAATGACCATGTTTTTTTTGTGTTCTTAAGAAAATGAAGTTTTCTAATGTATAGTATTGACAGGGTTCTTGAGACTTTATATACATATTTAGAGAGGAATATTGTTATAATCATAATTTCATGTTTTTCTTCACACCACCTATTCAATATTTCTGAATACAATTTGTTAAAACACTCACTACACTTCTGAAAATGTTTTAGAATAAATGTATGCTTGTGAGATTATTGATGCCCTTGAAGTCGTGAGCAAAAGTTCTCTTTTTTTCTTGCAGTTTTCTATGTGTACAGTCATTTTTCAACCTTAACTGAGTACCCCCATTGTTCAGGAGGACCTAAAAACCACAGTGAGCGAGGCCAGTCCACTTTTCCTCTCATACAGAGACCCAGGTTGAATCTCTGACTCTTGGGATGAGCCCTGCCATTTTTATTGAGAAATATTTTCTCAAATAAGAGTAGAATTGAATTAACTAATACTCTTTGTGTTATGAAAGCTTTAAGAAGTTTCTGTGTGCAGTATGTTGTAAAACGCAAACTTGTTTGGAGCCTTATATTTTTCAAAATCTGCTTTATTTAGTAAGTGTTTTAAAATGCTTCAACCTCCCTTTTAGCCTACTGACCAAAGGTAGGGGAGGAAGATGGCTAATAGGACAAAGGGGGCATGGACCTGTTTAGAAGTAGTTCTTTGAGGTGATTTAAATATTTATTGTCAGAAGTCCAGTCCACTAGCAAAACACCAAACATAAATCAGTGGCAGCAGCTCTATCTAGAGGAAACCGTGAAGCCCTGCCGATCAACACAAGTCTACTTAAGTGACTGCCAGAATTTCTTTGGTGCATTTCTCTCTACAAAGTCACAACAAGGGAAGATCACAGAAGACCAACAAAGAAATTCAATGCTGGAGTCCTGTCTACTGTCTGTGGGATATACTTACATTCTTTCCAAACACCACGTTTCCTCTTAATCATCTGCCCCAGCAAAACATCACATGTCCTTTCACTAGACAGCTTCCAGAAAAACATACCATGACACAACTGAGTCTCCAACAAAACCAGAGATTCCTACTTCATTTGCTTCTTTAAAAGTATTAGTTTTTAAATCATAATATAATAAGCACACAATTTCCCCCTTACCTTTCCCCTCTCCAGAGCTTCCCATGCACTTCCTGTTTTCTTTCAAATTTATAGCATCTTTTAAAAAATTGTTACATATATGTCTAAATATGTAAATGCAATATGATCAATCCATATACTGTTACTGGATGTGTTTGATTTCAGGACTGACTAGAAGCTCACAGGGCCACAAACCCACACAAATAACTAAGGGTGACTGAGGATTGCTGAGCAGAAACAAAGGTCCTTCCCATGAAAGAGGTCTCCATTTGTTATCCAATCCCAAGAATAACTTGTTTTAAGGATGTGAATGCCTCTAAGAGTAACAGAATCAGGATGCAGTCTGTGCTCAGTCAGGCCCTTGAGGTAAGTGTGCTCCATGGAGCACTTTTCTTGCAGTCAGTGTGCTGTTCTCTCTCTCTCTCTCTCTCTCTCTCTCTCTCTCTCTCTCTCTCTCTCT
>JANHMN010000799.1:3155-15260 GCA_030674055.1 Rhabdomys pumilio
CTGTGTTAGCTGGCCTAGCCTTGTTCTTAGTTTTGGATACTGTGTTTTAAAAAGTCCCTGTTTCACAGCTAAAACGCATGGTACAATGGACTGCAGTACCCATTTTCATGAACACATAAGGAGGAATGCCTGTGGACAGTATGTGTTCAGATGAGTCTTAGAAAAGAGCCAGAACTAAAATACAGAATTCTTGTGTAATTTGAGTTTTGATGTGTTTCTTGGTTTGGGTATATACCCTGTGTTAGCCAGCGTAGCCCTGTTGCTAGTTTTGGATACTGTGTTTTACAAAGTCCCTGTATCACAGCTAAAGCGCATGGGACAATTGACTGCAGTACACATTTGCACGAATACATCAGGAGGAATGCTCATGGATTATCTGTGTTCAGATGAGTCTTAGAAATGAGCCATTTCTAAAATACACCTTACTTGTGAAATTTGAGTTAAGTTACATCTTTCTTGCTTTGGTTATGAACTATGTGTTAGCCAGACTAGCCTTATTATTAATTTTGATACTGTGTTTTAAAAAGTCCCTGTTTCACAGCTAAAACACATGGTACAATGCACTGCAGTACTAGTCTGCATGTATACACAACCAAGAATAACTGTGGATTGTCTGTGTACAGATGAGTCTTAGAAACAAGCCAGCACTAAAATACACCTTACTTCTGCAGTTTGAGTTAATATGTGTTTCTTGGTTTGGGTATAAACCCTGTGTCTGCTGGGCTATCCCTGTTCTTAGTTTTGGATACAGTGTTTACAAAAGTCTCGGTTTCACAGCTAAAACACATGGTACAGTGGATTGCAGTACCCGTTTGCATGAACACATAAGGAGGAATGCGTGTGGACAGTCTGTGTTCAGATGAGTCTTACAAATGAACCAGAACTAAAATACAGAATAATTGAGTAATTTTTGTTAAGATGTGTTTCTTAGGGTATAAACCCTGTGTTAGCTGGCCTAGCCTTGTTGATAGTTTTGGATACTGTGTTTAAAAAAGTCCCAGTTTCACAGGTAAAATTCTTGGTACAATGCACTGCAGTACCCATTTGCATGAATAAATAAGGAGGAATGCCTGTGGACTGTCTGTGTTCAGATGAGTCTTAGAAATGAGGCAGCTCTAAACTACATTTTAATTGTGAAATTTGAGTCAAGTTGTGTTTCCTGTGTGGTTATAACCTATGTGTTAGCCGGCCCAGCCTTATTCTTAATTTTATATACTGTGTATGAAAAAGTCCCTGTATCACAGGTAAAAGGCATGGCAGAGTGGACTGCACTACAAGACTGCATGAATACACAAGCAGGAAAATTTGTGGATTGTCTGTGTTCAGATGAGTATAGGAATCTATCTAGCACTAAAATACACCTTAATTCTGCAGTTTGAGTTAATATGGGTTTCATGGTTTGGGTATACACACTGAGTTAGCGGTCCTAGCAATATTTTAGTTTTAAATACTGTGTTTAAAAAAGTCCCTGTTTCACTGCTACAACGCATGGTACAATGGACTGCAGTACTAGTCTGCATGTATACACAAGCAAGAATAACTGTGGATTGTCCGTGTTCAGATGAGTCTTAGAAACGAGCCAGCACTAAAATACACCTTACTTGTGAAATTTGATTTAAGACGTGTTGCTTAGATTGGGTATAAACACTGTGTTAGCTGGCCTAGCCTTGTTCTTAGTTTTGGATACAGTGTATAAAAAATGTCTCTGTTCACAGCTAAGACACTTGGTACAGTGGATTGCAGTACCCGATTGCAGAAAAACATAAGGAGGAATGCCTGTGTACAGTCTGTGTTCAGCTGAGTCTTAGAAACAAGCCAGAACTAAAATACAGAATTCTTGTGTAATTTGAGATATGATGTGTTTCTTGGTTTGGGTATAATCCCTGTGTTAGCTGGCGCAGTCCTGTTGTTAGTATTGGATACTGTGTTTTAAAAAGTCCCTGTATCACAGCTAAAGCACATGGGACAATTGACTGCAGTACACATTTGCATGAATATATAAGGAGGAACGCCTGTTGACTGTCTGTGTTCAGATGAGTCTTAGAAATGAGCCATTTCTAAAATACACCTTACTTGTTAAAATTGAGTTAAGACATCTTTCTTGCTTTGGTTATGAACTATGTGTTAGCCAGACTAGCCTTATCGTTAATTTTGATACTGTGTTTAAAAAAGTCCCTGTTTCACAGCTAAAACACATGGTACAATGCACTGCAGTACTAGTCTGCATGTATACATAACCAAGAATAACTGTGGATTGTCCGTGTACAGATGAGTCTTAAAAACAAGCCAGCACTAAAATACACCTTACTTCTGCAGTTTGAGTTAATATGTGTTTCTTGGTTGGGGTATAAACCCTGTGTCTGACGGCCTACCTTGTTCTTAGTTTTGGATACAGTGTATAAAAAATGTCTCTGTTCACAGCTAAGACACTTGGTACAGTGGATTGCAGTACCCGTTTGCAGAAAAACATAAGGAGGAATGCCTGTGTACAGTCTGTGTTCAGCTGAGTCTCAGAAATGAGCCAGAAATAACATACAGAATTCTTGAGTAATGTGAGTTAAGATGTATTTCTTGGTTAGGGTATAAACCCTGGGTTAGCTGGCCTAGCCTTGTTGTTAGTTTTGGATACTGTGTTTAAAAAGTCCCTGTTTCACAGGTAAAATGCATGGTACAATGCACTGCAGTACCCATTTGCATGAATACATAAGGAGGAATGCCTGTGGACTGTCTGTGTTCAGATGAGCTTTGAAATGAGCCAGCACTAAAATACACCTTACTTGTACAATTTGAGTTAAGACGTGTTTCTTCGTTTGGGTAGACACCCTGTGTTAGCCGGTCTAGCTTTGTTCTTAGTTTTGGATACTATGTTTTAAAAGTCCCTTTTTCACAGCTAAAACACGTGGTACAATGCACTGCAGTACTAGTCTGCATGTATACACAACCAAGAATAACTGTGGATTGTCTGTGTACAGATGAGTCTTAGAAACAAGCCAGCACTAAAATACACCTTACTTCTGAAGTTTGAGTTAATATGTGTTACTTGGTTTGGGTATAAACCCTGTGTCTGCTGGCCTATCCCTGTTCTTAGTTTTGGATACAGTGTTTACAAAAGTCTCTGTTTCACAGCTAAAACACATGGTACTGTGGATTGCAGTACGCGTTTGCATGAACACATAAGGAGGAATGCCTGTGGACAGTCTGTGTTCAGATGAGTCTTAGAAATGAACCAGAACTAAAATACAGAATAATTGAGTAATTTTTGTTAAGATGTGTTTCTTAGGGTATAAACCCTGTGTTAGCTGGCCTAGCCTTGTTGTTAGTTTTGGATACTGTGTTTAAAAAAGTCCCTGTTTCACAGGTAAAATGCATGGTACAATGCACTGCAGTACCCATTTGCATGAATACATAAGATGGAATGCCTGTGGACTGTCTGTGTTCAGATGAGTCTTAGAAACGAGGCAGCTCTAAAATACACTTTAATTGTGAAATTTGAGTCAAGATGTGTTTCCTGCTTTGGTTATAAACTATGTGTTAGCCAGCCCACTGTTATTCTTTCTTTTGGATACTGTGTATAAAAAAGTCCCTGTATCACAGCTAAAACGCATGGTACATTGGACTGCAGTACAAGTCTTCATGAACACATAAGCAAGAAAAACTGTGGATTGTCTGTGTTCAGATGAGTATACAAATCTATTTAGCACTAAAGTACACCTGAATTCTGGAGTTTGAGTTTAAATAGGTTTCATGGATTGGGAAAACACCCTGAGTTTGTGTTCCTAGCAATGTTTTTAGTTTTAAATACTGTGTTTAAAAAAGTCCCTGTTTCACTGCTACAACGCATGGTACAATGGACTGAAGTACTAGTCTGCATGTAAACACAAGCAAGAATAACTGTGTATTGTCTGTGTTCAGAAGAGTCTTAGAAACGAGCCAGCACTAAAATACACCGTACTTGTGAAATTTGATTTAAGACCTGTTGCTTGGTTTGGGTATAAACCATGTGTTATCTGGCCTAGCCTTTTTCTTAATTTTGGAATGCCTGTGGACTCTCTGTGTTTAGATGAGCCTTAGAAAATAGCCAGCAATATAATACACCTTACTTGTACAATTTGAGTTAAGACGTGTTTCTTTGTTTGGGTATAAACCATGTGTTATCTGGCCTAGCCTTTTTCTTAATTTTGGGTACTGTGTTTAAAAAACTCCCTGTATCACAGATACAACACATGGTACAATGGACTGCAAGTCAAGATTGCATGAATACATAAGAAGGAATGCCTGTGGACTGTCTGTGTTCAGATGACTCTTATAAGTGAGCCAGCATTGAAATACACCTTACTTGTGAAATTTGAGTTAAGACATGTTTCTTGGTTATGGTATAAACCCTGTGTTAGCTGGCCTAGCCTTGTTGTTAGTTTTGGATACTGTGTTTAAAACTGTCCCTGTTTCACAGGTAAAACGCCTGGTACAATGGACTGCAGTATCCATTTGCATGAATACATAAGAAGGAATGACTGTGGACTGTCTGTGTTCAGATGAGCCTCAGAAAAGAACCGGCACTAAAATACACCTTACTTGTACAATTTGAGTTAATATGTGTTTCTTGGTTTGGGTATAAACCCTGTGTTAGCTGGCCTAGCCTTATTCTTCATTTTGGATACTGTGTTTAACAAACTCCCTGTATCACAGGTAAAATGCATGGTACAATGGAGTACAATACAAGATTATATGAGGAAAAGCCCCTGTTACACAGGTAAAACAAATGGTAAAATGGACTGCAGTACCCATTTGCATGAATACATAAGAAGGAATGCCTGTGGACTGTCTGTGTTCAGATGAGCCTTAGAAAAGAACCAGCACTAAAATATACCTTACTTGTACAATTTGAGTTAAGACGTGTTTCTTGGTTTGGGTATAAACCCTGTGTTAGCTGGCCTAGACTTATTCTTCATTTTGGATACTGTGTTTAACAAACTCCCTGTATCACAGGTAAAATGCATGGTACAATGGAGTACAATACAAGATTATATGAGGAAAAGTCCCTGTTTCACAGGTAAAACAAATGGTACAGTGGACTGCAGTACCCATTTGCATGAATACATAAGAAGGAATGCTTGTTGACTGTCTGTCTTTGGATGAGTCTAAGAAACGAGGCAGCTCTAAAATACACTTTAATCGTGAAATTTGAGTTAAGACGTGTTTCTTGCTTTGGTTATAAACTATGTGTTTGCCGGCCTAGCCTCATTCTTAGTTTTGGATACCATGTTTTAAAAATTCCCTGTATCACAGCTAAAATACATGGTACAATGGACTGCAGTACAAGTCTGCATGAATACACAAGCAAGAAAAACTGTGGATTGTCTGTGTTCAGAAGAGTATAAGAATCTAGCTAGCACTAAAATAAACCTTAATTCTGCATTTTTTGTTAATATGGGTTTCATGGTTTGCGTATACACCCTCTGTTAGCAGACCTAGCCCTGTACTTAGTTTCAAATACTGTGTTTTAAAAAGTTTCTGTTTCACAGCTAAAACGCATGGTACAATGGACTGTAATACTAGGCTGCATGTATACACAAGCTAGAATAATTTCGGACTGTCTGTGTTCAGATGAGTCTTAGAATCGAGCCAGGTCTAAAATACAACTTATTTGTGAAATTTGATTTAAGACGTGTTGCTTGGTTTGGGTATAAACCCTGTGTTAGCCGGCCTAGCCTTGTTCTTAATTTTGGATACTGTGTTTTAAAAAGTCCCCTTTTCAAAGCTAAAACACGTGGTGCAATGGACTGCAGTACTAGTCGGCAGGTATACACAAGCCAGAATAACTGTGGATTGTATGTGTTCAGATGAGTCTTAGAAACGAGCCAGAACTAAAATACACCATACTTGTGAAATTTAAGTTAAGACATGTTTCTTGGTTGTGTATGAACCCTGTGTTAGCCAGCCTAGCGTTGTTGTTCGTTTTGTATCCTGAGTTTTAAAAAGTCCATGTATTACAGCTAAAAAACATGGTACAATGGACTACAGTACCCGTTTGCATGAAGACATAAGGAGAAACGCCTGTGGACTGTCTGTGTTCAGATGAGCCTTAAAAAAGAGCCAGCACTAAAATACACCTTACCTGTACAATTTGAGTTATTACGTGTTTCTTGGTTTGGGTATAAACCCTGTGTTAGCCGGCCTAGCTTTTTTCTTAGTTTTGGATACTGTGTTTTAAAAGTCCCTTTTTCACAGCTAAAACACGTGGTACAATGGACTGCAGTACTAGTCTGCATGTACACACAAGCAAGAATAACTGTGGTTTGTCTGTGCTCAGATGAGTCTTAGAAACGAGCCAGCACTAAAATACACCTTACTTCTGCAGATTGAGTTAAACTGTGTTTCTATGTTTGGGTATAAACCCTGTGTTAGCAGGCCTAGTCTTGCTCTTCATTTTGGATACTGTGTTTTTAAAAGTCCCTGTTTCACAGCTAAAATGCATGGTACATTGAACTGCAGTACCAGATTGCATGAATACATAAGGAGGAATGCTGTGGACTGTCTGTGTTCAGATTAGCCTTAGAAACGAGGCAGCTCTAAAATACACTTTAATTGTGAAATTTGATTCAAGATATGTTTCCTGCTTTGGTTATAAACTAAGTGTTAGCCGGCCCAGGCTTATTCTTACTTTTGGATACTGTGTATATAAAAGTCCCTGTATCACAGCTAAAACGCATGGTATATTGGACTGCATTACAAGTCTGCATGAATTCACAAGCAAGAAAAACTGTGGATTGTCTGTGTTCAGATGAGTATAAGAATCTATCTAGCACTAAAGTACACCTGAATTCTGCAGTTTGAGTTAATATGGGTTACATGGTTTGGGTATAAACACTGAGATAGCAGTCCAAGCAATGTTTTTAGTTTTAAATACTGTGTTTATAAAAGTCCCTGTTTCACAGCTAAAACACATGGTACAGTGGATTGCATTACCCGTTTGCATGAACAAATAAGGAGGAATGCCTGTGGACAGTCTGTGTTTAGATGAGTCTTATAAATGAGCCAGAACTAAAATACAGAATTCTTGAGTAATTTGAGTTAAAATGTGTTTCTTGGTTAGGGTATAAACCCTCTGTTAGCTGGCCTAGCCTTGTTGTTAGTTTTGGATACTGTGTTTTAAAAAGTCCCTTTTTCACAGGTAAAATACATGGTACAATGCACTGCAGTACCCATTTGCATGAATACATAAGGAGGAATGCCTGTGGACTGTCTGTGTTCAGATGAGCCTTAGAAATGAGGCAGCTCTAAAATACACTTTAATTGTGAAATTTGAGTCAATATGTGTTTCCTGCTTTGGTTATAAACTAAGTGTTAGCCGGCCCAGCCTTATTCTTACTTTTGAATACTGTGTATAAAAAAGTCCCTGTATCACAGCTAAAACGTTTGGTATATTGGACTGCAGTACAAGTCTGCATGAATACACAAGCAAGAAAAACTGTGGATTGTCTGGGTTCAGATGAGTATACGAATCTATCTAGCACTAAAGTACACCTGAATTCTGCAGTTTGAGTTAATATAGGTTTCATGGTTTGGGTATACACCCTGAGTTAGCGGTCCTAGCAATGTTTTTAGTTTTAAATACTGTGTTTAAAAAAGTCCCTGTTTCACTACTACAACGCATGGTACAATGGACTGCAGTACTAGTCTGCATGTATACACAAGCAAGAATAACTGTGGATTGTCTGTGTACAGAAGAGTCTTACAAACGAGCCAGCACTAAAATACACTGTACTTGTGAAATTTGATTTAAGACAGGTTGCTTGGTTTGGGTATAAACGCTGTGTCAGCCAGCCTAGCCTTGTTCTTAGTTTTGGATACTGTGTTTAAAAAAGTCCCTGTTTCACAGGTTAAATGCATGGTACAATGCACTGCAGTACCCATTTGCATGAATACATAAGGCGAAATGCCTGTGGACTGTCTGTGTTCAGATGAGCCTTAGAAAAGAGCCAGCACTGAAATACACCTTACTTGTACAATTTGAGTTAAGACGTGTTTCTTGGTTTGGGTATAAACCATGTGTTAACTGGCCTGGCCTTTTTCTTAATTTTGGATACTGTGTTTAAAAATGTCCCTGTATCACAGATACAACACATGGTACAATGGACAACAATTCAAGATTGCATGAATACATAAGAAGGAATGCATGTGGACTGTCTGTGTTCAGATGAGTCTTAGAAGTGAGCCAGCATTGAAATACACCTTACTTGTGAAATTTGAGTTAAGACGTGTTTCTTGGTTAGGGTATAAACCCTGTGTTAGGTGGCCTAGCCTTGTTGTTAGTTTTGGATACTGTGTTTAAAAAAGTCCCTGTTTCACAGGTAAAACGCATGGTACAATGTACTGCAGTAACCATTTGCATGAATACATATGGAGGAATGCCTGTGGACTGTCTGTGTTCAGATGAGCCTTAGAAAAGAGCCGGCACTAAAATACACCTTACTTGTACAATTTAAGTTAAGACGTGTTTCTTGGTTTGGGTATAAACCCTGTGTTAGCTGGCCTAGCCTTATTTTTCATTTTGGATACTGTGTTTAACAAACTCCCTGTATCACAGATAAAATGCATGGTACAATGGAGTACAATACAAGATTATATGAGGAAAAGTCCCTGTTTCACAGGTAAAACAAATGGTACAATGGATTGCAGTACGCATTTGCATGAATACATGAGAAGGAATGCCTGTGGACTGTCTGTGTTCAGATGAGTCTAAGAAACGAGACAGCTCTAAAATACACTTTAATTGTGAAATTTGAGTTAAGACGTGTTTCTTGCTTTGGTTATAAACTATGCGTTTGCCGGCCCAGCCTCATTCTTAGTTTTGGATACCATGTTTAAAAAAGTCCCTGTATCACAGCTAAAATGCATGGTACAATGGACTGCAGTAAAAGTCTGCATGAATACACAAGCAAGAATAACTGTGGATAGTCTGTGTACACATGAGTCTTAGAAACAAGCCAGCACTAAAACACACCTTACTTCTGCAGTTTGAGTTAATATGTGTTTTTTGGTTTGGGTATAAACCCTGTGTCTGCCGGCCTAGCCCTGATCTTAGTTTTGTATACAGTGTTTAAAAAAGTCTCTGTTTCACAGCTAAAACACATGGTACAGTGGATTGCAGTATCCGTTTGACTTGAGCACATAAGGAGGAATGCCTGTGGACAGTCTGTGTTCAGATGAGTCTTAGAAATGAGCCAGAACTAAAATACAGAATACTTGAGTAATTTGAGGTAAGATGAGTTTCTTGGTTAGGGTATAAACCCTGTGTTAGCTGGCCTAGCCTTCTTGTTAATTTTGGATACTGTGTATAAAAAAGTCCCTGTATCAAAGCTAAGAATCATGGTACATTGGAATGTAGTACAAGTCTGCATGAATACACAAGCAAGAAAAAATGTGGATTGTGTGTGTACAGATGAGTATACGATTCTATCTAGCACTAAAGTACACCTGAATTCTGCAGTTTGAGTTAATATAGGTTTCATGGTTTGGGTATACACCCTGAGTTAGTGGTCCTAGCAGTGTTTTTAGTTTTAAATACTGTGTTTAAAAAAGTCCCTGTTTCACTGCTACAATGCATGGTACAATGGACTGCATTATTCAATTTCATGAATACATAAGAAGAAATGATTGTGGACTGTCTGTGTTCAGATGAGTCTTGGAAACGACCCAGCTCTAAAGTACACATTAATTGTGAATCTTGATTTAAGACATCTTTCTTGCTTTCGTTAAAAACTATGTGTTAGCCAGACTAGCCTTATCCTTAATTTTGATACTGTGTTTAAAAAAAGTCCCTGTATCACAGCTAAAACGCATTGTACAATGGACTGCATTACTAGTCTGCATGTATACACAAGCAAGAATAACTGTGGGTTGTCTGTGTACAGATGAGTCTTAGAATCAAGCCAGCACTAAAATACACCTTACTTCTGCAATTTGAGTTAATATGTGTTTCTTGGTTTGGGTACGAACCCTGTGTTAGCCGGCCTAGCCCTGTTGTTACTTTTGGATACTGTGTTTTAAAAAGTCCCTGTATCACAGCTAAAGCACATGGGACAATTGACTACTGTATACATTTGCATGAATACATAAGGAGGAATGCCTGTGGACTGTCTGTGTTAAGATGAGTGTCAGAAATGAGCGATTTCTTAAATACACCTTTCTTGTGAAATATGAGTTAAGATATCTTTCTTGCGTTGGTTATGAACTATGTGTTAGCCAGACTAGCCTTATCCTTAATTTTGATACTGTGTTTAAAAAAGTCACAGTTTCACAGCTAAAACACATGGTACAATGCACTGCAGTACTAGTCTGCATGTATACACAACCAAGAATATCTGTGGATTGTCTGTGTACAGATGAGTCTTAGAAACAAGCCAGCACTAAAATACACCTTACTTCTGCAGTTTGAGTTAATATGTGTTTCTTGGTTTGGGTATGAACCCTGTGTATGCCAGCCTAGCCCTTTTCTTAGTTTTGGATACAGTGTTTAAAAAAGTCTCTGTTTCACAGCTAAAACACATGGTACAGTGGATTGAAGTACCCGTTTGCATGAACATATAAGGAGGAATGCCTGTGGACATTCTGTGTTCAGATGAGTCTTAGAAATGAGCCAGAACTAAAATAAAGAATTCTTGAGTAATTTGAGTTAAGATGTGTTTCTTGGTTAGGGTATAAACCATTTGTTAACTCTCATAACCTTTTTCTTAATTTTTGATACTAAGTTTAAAAAAGTCCCTGTATCAAAGACAAAACATATGGTACAATGGACTGCAATACAAGATTGCATGAATACATAAGAAGGAATGCCTGTGGACTGTCTGTGTTGAGATGAGCCTTAGAAAAGATCTGTCACTAAAATACACCTTACTTGTACAATTTGAGTTGAGTCGTGTTTCTTTTTTTGGGTATAATCCCTGTGTTAGCCGACCTAACCTTGTTCTTCATTTTGGATACTGTGTTTCACAAAGTCCCTGTATCACAGATAAAATGCATGGTACAATGGAGTACAATACAAGATGACATGAGGAAAAGTCCCTGTTTCATAGGTAAAAAAAATGGTACAATGGATTAAAGTACCCATATGCATGAATACATAAGAAGGAATGACTGTGGACTGTCTGTGTTCAGATGAGTCTAAGAAACGAGGCAGCGCTAAAATACACTTTAATTGTGAAAATTAAGTTAAGACGTGTTTCTTGCTTTGGTTATAAACTATGTGTTTGCCGGCCTAGCCTCATACTTAGTTTTGGATACCATGTTTTAAAAATTCCCTGTATCACAGCTAAACTGCATGGCACAATGGACTGCAGTACAAGTCTGCATGAATACACAAGCAAGAAAAACTGTGGATTGTCTGTGTTCAGAAGAGTATAAGAATCTAGCTAGCACTAAAATAAACCTTAAATCTGCATTTTTTGTTAATGTGGGTTTCGTGGTTTGCGTATGCACCCTCTGTAAGCAGACCTAGACCTGTTCTTAGTTTTAAATACTGTGTTTTAAAAAGTCCCTGTTTCACAGCTAAAACGCATGGTACAATGGACTGCAATACTAGGCTGCATGTATATACAAGCTAGAATAATTTCGGACTGTCTGTGTTCAGATGAGTCTTAGAATCGAGCCAGCACTAAAATACACCGTACTTGTGAAATTTGATTTAAGACGTGTTGCTTGGTTTGTGTATAAATGCTGTGTTAGACAGCCTAGCCTTGTTCTTAGTTTTGGATACTGTGTTTTAAAAGGTCCCTGTTTCACAGCTAAAACGCATGGTACAATGGACTGCAGTACCCATTTTCTGAACACATAAGGAGGAATGCCTGTGGACAGTCTGTGTTCAGATGAGTCTTAGAAACAAGCCAGCACTAAAATACACCTTACATCTGCAGATTGAGCTAACTTGTGTTTCTAGGATTGGGTATAAACCCTGTGTTAGCCGGCCTAGCCTTGCTCTTCATTTTGGTTACTGTGTTTTTAAAAGTCTCTGTTTCACAGCTAAAACGCATGGTACAATGGACTGCATTACCCATTTGCATGAACACATAAGGAGGAATGCCTGTGGACAGTCTGTGTTCAGATGAG